>JABTTQ020000284.1:0-119596 GCA_016081115.2 Rehmannia glutinosa | reverse complement strand
GTGTACTTTGTTCGTTGCATGTGCTCTAATACACAATGGATATAACTGCTATGTAATCCGAATAATCAACCGTTGTCAAGATGGTGTTGTAAAAAAAAGTCCGCTCAATAACGGTTATATGTGTTGTCTTTAATAATATTCACAACGGAATTCGTTGTCTTTAGATGCTAAAAGACAAATTTGCAGTAACTATTTTTGAATTATTAAATACAACACCCGGATCTCCACAATCTGTTAATATCCGTTGTGGTTTTGAAGTATCACAAATACCAAGGCTTTAAAACCGTTGTGATTTTTGACCACTACGACTAATGTATTTTCTATTTGGTGTCTATTATTTTTCACCTATGGTAATATAAATTTTGATTTCATCTATGCAAAAAACAAAACATAATACAAGAAAACAAATATATAACTAATTAAAACAAAATAATATGAAGTATTTAACGAAACGAACTAACAAAATAATATCAAGTATTTAACGAAACGTATCTAACAAGTGTTTAACAAAACGTGTAACAAGTGTTCTCAAAGCTACACTAATTCTTTCTTTGATGCGTGGTTTAACGCACTTCAATATCATGTTCACATAATAGAAGTTCATGCCTCATGAATAAGAAGTGTATATATATATATGGAGGATCCCTGAGACCACTCCTCTGCAAGTTAGTCATAGGACTAAATCTACACCATCCAAATAGTAAATCAAATGGCAAGATATATTACAATATATACAACATTTCATAAGTAAGTATACAATCTGTGAAGATAAAATAGGAATCCGTAAAATTAAATATAGTAACGCTTATAAAAATTAGGGACGTGATTTTGTATTGATCACGCCCCATAATCAAGCGATTCACCTTTTCTCTTTCTCTCCCTTCCCATTCGAGCCTCAAATTATTCAAATATGGCAACAAAATCGTGCAATAATTAATGAAAAGTATACAATTGCACTAAACTAACTATACATTAAAACATTACTAAGTATACATAAACAATTAACTAAGTATACAATTACTCTTAAACTACCTATACATTAAAACTTTACTAAGTATACGAAACATTTAACTAAGTATACATTAAAACAATACCAAGTATACAAAACATTTAACTAAGTATAGAATTACACTTAATTGTTTATATAACTAAGTATACAATTCCATTGAACTAAGTATACAAATCCACGAACTAAATATACAAATTCACTAAACTACTTACTAAACTACTTATATAACTAAGAATACGATTCCACTCAACCAAGTATACAAATCCATCAACTAATATACAATAAAACATGACTAAGTATACAAGTCCATTGAACTAAGTATACAATAAACGTCTGCTCACAAATATGGCGGAAAAGTATATCAATTTTGAAAAAATGCTTGAAGTTGATGATTTTTCCTCCCCTAGAAATCGGGTAATCGAAAAGGTAGGATTATGTTTCCTTAAAATAGCTAATAACCGAGCCCAATTAACATAACTAATTAAATATGAAAGTACAATTATACCCTTATATGCCTAAATTAACTAAAATTGTCTACACCATCCAAAATTTTAAATCAAGAGTCCATAAGTGTTCTTATGGACTAACCTAAAGGGATTGGTCTCATTTGAACCAATCCCTATATATATATATATATATATATATATATATATATATATATATCAATTTACATTAAAATCATATTCACTCAAATACAAAATGTGCACTTTATAACTATGAAAATTTGCATATAAATGTGAACAAAATATCTATACACTCATGTATATGGTCTTGGACGCATTCTGCCCACTCCAATCGTACTTCATCAATTTGATCTTGAGAATACTCAATATTTGAAAACTATGAGAAAACATAGGTTATATAATTAGCTCCAATTATTAAACATTTGCAAAAACATGAGAACACTAAATTTTAATATAATTTTATTGATCGCAATGAAGTCATGTCTCGAGTTGATCTTCTACAATCTTCCTCATGTACCGCATCACAAAATAACCGCATTGGAATGCATCGGGTTGAAGAGGAGCCTATGTTTGAAACAATTTTAAATGACACGAGAGCAAGCTAAATTTATGAAAGCCACAAATATTCTAATCAGAAAATTGAACAAGGAACAACACATGCATAGCAAGCTAAATTTATAAAAGCCAAAAATATTTAAACTAAACTTCATTCGAAATAGTGCAAAAAAACTATATTCAGAAACATATGATCCATGAAGAACGAGAATGTAACAGAGCAGATGTTAAATTGCTGCACCATTTTAGGACAGTACGAGGTCATATACAAGCAACAACTCAATTAAAAGTAAATTAAAGAACCAATGGCCTGTCAAGACATTCTTTTTGGTCCTTGCCAAGTCTTCTTGACTGCCTGGTTTTAGTCTCAGTGTTTCTAGATAGAAACCTTTATTGGTCATGTTTTACTAGAAAAATCCTGATTAGATTAGTCATTTAGAGGTGCAGATCCAATAAGATCTTCTTACAGGGCTTTTATGTGATCACTAAATAAAGCCCAGCATGTTTTAATCTGTTCAGAAAACATATCTACTAACTACTGGTTGTTGAAGATCAGAACAGACTTGGCTATTCCAAATACTGAAGATAAGAACATGCTTTCTCCAGTCTTCTCAATGATAGCAGACAATGAAAAATTAAATGAAACCAATAAGGGACAGTTAAGAGAGTCGTGAAGTTCCTATAAATTCTCAGAATTAGGATTTCAAGTGAAATTCTAAAATTTTAATGTAGTCATATGGCAACATAAAGATCAACTAAATGCTATATTGACATTCTATCCCATATTCAGACCAAGGAAAACAAGAAAGTTCTAGAAGATCAGTTCCACATGAGTTAGCAACATACCTCTTTAATTATGTCCCAAATAGGTAGTTTCTTGACATTCTTGTGGATTTCCGTATTGAACATACATATGGCCCTGAATTCACAAGTTCATTCATTATTATAGCAATGGGCATGAATTAAGACATAAACTAAATCAAAGAGAAGTAAAACGAAATCATACAAATCCATAATTTATTTTCCCAGTGGGTTGTGCATCCGACGAAAAAGAAGATCCAACAAATAAATAACCCCCTTGTGAGCGTTAATAACAGTCAAAATCCAATGCTCACTACATAATATACATAGGAGAAATAATCAAGTTATTAATGTATGCAACTCAAGGTGATACCAATAAGCCATACAATAAGACACTACATATGGAAATCTTGGGCGACTTCATATGGAAATGTAACTGATTTTTTGAACTTCTAATTTTAGTCAAACCATGCGCACAACCATTCTGGGGTAGGACAAGAAGCACCAATTTGTGAAAAATACTCAAAAGATGCAGCAAAAACTATTTATCTTATCGTGCGACCAGGTCCACTCGAGAACTATGTAATGTTTTTTCGCTTATGGTACGTAAGACAAAGCCATTTACTATACTAAGCACAGATCCATCACTTGTTATCCCTCACATAAGAACAACAACGCTAATAGAAACCAAGGAATGTAAAAGTATTAAAACTCAGCTTTTCTCAACCCTGGTTTGACATAAATCAATTGACAGCATAACCGTCATATTACAATCTAGACCTACATTCTCAACCCTCAACCAAATCCTTGCAAGAACTTCATTTAGTACCACATATCTGCCTCCTCCAACCAATCACTGAAAACCAGCAAGCAACAAAATTATTTCACACCCAACCCCTACCGGCTACCCCTTCATTGAAATAACCTACGGTTAAGGGCAAAAAGGAAAAAGCATTCTAAGCAAGGTTCAACAGAGCAGATGAATGATTATCCCAGCCAACCAAACCACCTGCCATGCATGAACTAGGAGAAGGCATCAGAGAAAACAAAAATGAAACTGAAATCGGAAGACGTGTTCAATAAGAAATACTTCAGAATACTGAACTTACCACCAGTGATCTCAAAATCCAAGTCAGGCTCACCTTCATTTAGATTAGGAGAGGCAAGCATCAGCCCTATTTCAGAGTAGAATGCTACAATCACTAGGAACAGTCATAGTAACAAGGAATAGAAAATGCAATTAAGCGTTAGGAGAAGAAAAGGCAAACATGCAATCAGAAGAGTAATTGCAGGAGAGTCAACGCAATGGTTAGCAAACAGAGACTAAAAAATTAAAACATATAAATGTTAAATTGAATTCAAGAAACCAGACACTCCAAAGCAGAAAGATGAAATAAGCCATATAATAAGACACTACTCATAATATGTTATTATGTTACTCTGTTCATAAGCTACTCTTGGCAGAGCCCACAAGCCTAACATTTTTTCTTGGCAGATATGCAGGCCCTCATGTGACCAGGCATAGTGTCCAATTTTTACAAACTCCCATGTGATAAGCTACTCTGTTCTTGGTTGTACACATAATTTTACATCATCATCAAATCAAACCTTATTTCAAATACTATAAAACATCTATATATACATAAACATTTCGACCTTTACCATTAATTATGTTATTGTAATCAGATAGTATATCCTTGCAAAGTACACAGCAATTAATAATCATGCTGCTGTGTTAATTAGAGAAATCAGCATCTCATAACAACAGCATATGCTCCACATGCAGGTGCTTCAAACTTTTTAAATTCCAACAATTAGTGGATTATACTTGTTAGGATCAAGGGCTTACCGCAAAAAATCATAACTATTATTAGAGGAGTCTAAAACTTTTGGCATTATGAAATAAGTAAATACCAACACCAGCCCTAAAACCTATATTACTATTCAAACATCCACCCACAACAAGGTATTATGAACAAAGGAACATATCAAAATTCAATACAGTTGATTAAAACTCTCGAAAAAACGAAAAACAAATTAGAAATTAGGGTTTTAAAAGATTGGGGATTTTAGTGGATGGGAAAACTCACCAACAAATCACTTCTACATCCGAGATGATGCGGCGGCCGAGCTTCTATTCTGCGCGGTGGATGGCGGTGGAGCTGGGCGGTGGGTGGAGTTGCGCGGTGGGTAAACTGTGCGCGACGGGCTGGGTTTTGCTTAATGTTCAGTTTGAAGTCTAATAAGAAGTCCTAATTACACGATTCTTCTTGGCCGAATGACAGAAATACCTCTGTTGTAAAAAAAATCCCCGCCTAAAGATCGATTAATCCCCCCTGCGCGCCGCGATTTCACTTGTCCGCCTATGAACTTTTTTCCGATTAGACCCGCCTAATCCCCCAGTCCCGCCTAACCCCGCTAAAGCCCGCCTAACAGACTCATAGACTCCGCCGCCTAGCGCTTACAACATTGAGAAATACCCAACTTTTTAAGTTAATATCAACCTTTTACGCTTTCCGGTATAATTTCAACTAAATTTACGCTCTCGCTCTTTTTTTACACAACAATACGCTCCAACAAAAATTTCCGGATATTTTTACGCATTTTTTCAACATTATTTCTAAAATGTTTCAAACATGTTTCTATGTTTCAACATTATTTCAAACATGTTTCTTTTAATAAGAATAGGTAAAATTGTATTTAAATATCGAAAACTTCATTGAAACAACAAAAAACATCGTAACAATATTAAAAAAGATATGGAAACAACCCAAAAACAACGTAAAAAATATTTAAAACACAACATGAATAAAAAGAGCTTAAAAATAGGTAAAAATTGTATTTACACATTGAATACTACATGAAAACAACAAAAAAAATTATTAGAACATTAAAAATATTATAGAACAACATCAAACAATAAAAACAATGTACAAAATAATATATGAATAAAAAAAAAGATAAAAATATGTTAAAGTTGTTTTGAAACATCGAAACAACAAAGAAACAACAAAGAAACAAATTTAAACAACATCGAAACAACTTATATAACATATAAAACAATGCAGAACAAAAAAATCAAAAATCAAAAAATAGCAAGGAGCATAAAAGAAAAATTAGGTACAAAAGTTAAAAAAAAAAAGCACAAGAGTAATTGGAGCGTATTCTCGTGGTAATGGTACAAAAATCGGCGTATTCCATGTAATTTCCCATTCTTCTTTGGACAATTCTAGTTACACGATTTGATCATTTTTTTACAATTTTTAGATTTGTGTTTAAGCTTAAAGTTGTTAGTCATATTTTTATATTTATGTTTAAGTTGCTAAATTAAAAGGTTTAACCTTAAAGTTGCTAGTTATATTTTTAGATTTATATTTAAGTTGCTAAACTTAAAGGTGTAGCCTATAAAGTTGCTAGTTATATTTGATTATTGTTTTTTCTTATGAAATAAAATAAAGATTTGATAAAACAAAAATTACAAACCCCAACACTTTTAGAATTATACTAAAGTTGCTAAAATAAAATTGATAAGGTGATAGTTATACCATGAGATAAAGAATTGACAATAAAATAAAAATTAAAACTCTCAACACTTTTAGAATTGTGCTAAAGTTGCTAAAATAAAATTTATAAACTAACTAAGAGTGCTAGTTATACAATTAAAATAAATAAGGACTTGATAAATGCTTATAGACTCCTGGTTTATAAGTGTTGTGAAAATTATTGTCTTTATGAGAAAAAAAATGACACTAATTACAACGGTGTAACCAACCATTGACGGTAGGACTAATAAAAGTTGTCTTTTGAAAAATATTAAAGCGCTAATCGACAACGGATTAATGCAAAAACATTGTCAAAGACACGAAACATGTCATTTAAAAATAAAAGACCGCTAATAGACAACGCTTCAAGAAAGTATTGTCTTAGGTCGAAAGTGAACCGTTAATCGTTAACAAAAATCCTCTTATAGACAACGGTTTAAGGAAAGTTTGTTGTCAATATTTATATGGACAACGATTTATCTAAAATCCATTGTCTTTTGAGTGTTGTTGTTCATCATTTTTCTTGTAGTGGTGGTTTCTTGTGCTTAATTCTTGTGGATTACTTGATTGATAATTCACATGTTTGATATGTTGGTTCAAATTCGGAGATGAGTTCCAACAACAGTTAAAGAAGTCATAACATCAATAATTGTAGAGTTGGGAGACTTATCATATTTATGGGGTTTTGATACTTGATTCAATATAATGTTGGGAGTCAATATTAATTGTTGAGTAGGGATTCTAGCAATTCATTATTGATCTACCATTTGTTTGCTTTTGGGGAGTGAGAATGAACTAGATAAGATTCAAGTCTATAGATAAGGTGCAATTGCCTTTAAATACAAAATTGGATATAATTTAGAGATGCATATCGAGATTATAGTCCTAGGATCGTTTTTATTCCTTAATTAACTCTCTACGTGTGAGCATGTTAGTTGTTTAGTTATTTTATTTTGTTTTATTTTGATTATTAGATAATTGATTCTCCTATTTTCAATCGTTTTAATGAAATTGAGGCTACTATGGTTGTGTACTCTATGTTCTTTTATCAATCCCCTGGAGTACAACCTTTCTTGCCACTATATATTAACTACGTCGTACACTTGCGATTTAGCTTAATAAAATTTAGCGATCAACAGCTTCCATGTGAATGCGACAATTTTTGTTGGAGCAATTTTTGCACCAGACGACATTTAATAGGATATGGTCTTGTTGTTCCTCTGCATGTGTGGAGAAATGATTTAAATATACAACATTTAACTATTAGATGATTAATTCTAAAAGAAAATAGGAAAACAATGATGGGTTTTTCAATTGTCAAACAGACAAAATACATCAATAAATACTATTAGAAATTGTTGCATATTTCAAGAAAGATCTAATTCTAGAATGTATTTTCTATCAAAGAAAAAGAAAAATCTAGAATGAAGATTACATAGTCTAGATTAAGGAAGGAAAAATCTAGAAGTATTAGAATTATAAAATAAAACTAGAATAGTCTAGAACAAGAACTTGAAGGAAAAACTAGAAACCTCCTTGACTAGTATAAATAGATGTGGAGGCATTCTAGCATATGTAAGCAAAATCAAAGACAAGCAATAAAACTACTTATTCAAGGTCCAAACCTCTCTTTACCTTAGTTCCTTCATTCTTCTATAAACCAAATCTATTTCCTTCACTTACATTACATATTAAAATAAGACTCCCATTTCCAACCTTACTAAGAAACAAATATCTATCATATCCTAAAACTATTTTCATCAGGTGGTATCGAGCCTTGTTCGAAATTCGGGTGTTACCATGGTGACACATTATCCGCTCATCTAGAGAAGTTACGGTTGAATATTGATGATCAAGAAGAAGTTGCTCAAGACAACTTAGCTAGTAACCAATTCAATCCAAATGAACTTAGTTCAACCTCGATATGAGATGGGCCGAGAGAGCATTCACCATAGTAAATTATTGGAAATGTAAGAGAATGAGTAAGAATAAGATCAAGAACGCAACATGAAGCTACATTTGCTTGTTTCATTTCTCAAATTGAACCAAAAGATGTGTCGAAGCTCTAGAAGACACACACTAGATCTTCCCATGCAAGAAGTGTTAAATCAGTTTGAAAGAAACCAGTGCTCGACCGGTTTAAAGACCTACTCACCCAAAAGTCATTGGAACAAAGTGGGTATTCGGAAACAAGATGAATGAAAAAGGAATTATTGTCAGAAACAAAACAAGATTAGCAGCCAAAGGGTATTTCCAAGAAGAATGTATAGATTTTGATGAAACATTTACTCTAGTTGCAAGACTTGAAGCAATAAGGATATTTCTAGCCTATGTCGCTCACAAGAACTTCACAGTCTTCCAAATGGATATGAAGAGTGCATTCCTAAATACATTATTAGAGGAAGAAGTCTATGTTAAGCAACCTCCGGGATTTGAGTAGAAGACTATTGGATATGAAGTGTATGAGCTGAAAAAGGCACTTTATGGACTAAAGCAGGATCTCAGAGCTTGGTATGACACATTGTCTTAGTTTCTTATAGACAATGGTTTCACAAAAGGAAAGGTTGACATAACCTTATTCAGAATCCAAGATGGATAGAGTATTCTGCTAGTACAAATCTATGCAGATGACATTATATTTGGATCCACAAACAAAAAGTCATGTGAAAATTTCTCAAAATGTATGCAAGGGAAGTTTGAGATGAGCATGATAGGAGAATTAACTTTCTTCATAGGACTTCAAGTGAAGCAAATTAAGGAGAACCTTCATTAGCCAAACCAAGTACACAAGAGATTTAATGAAGAAGTTTGGCATGGAAGAGAAGTCATCTGTCAAAATACATATGAACACTTCTATAAAGATTGATCTTAATGCTCAAGGGAAATCAGTAGATCAAACAAGGTATAGAGCCCTTATTGAATCATTGCTCTATTTAATGACCAATGACTGACATCACCTTTGCAAAGAGATGTATGTGCAAGATTTCGATCCCCCTCAAACGAAAGTCACATGATCCGCGCCAAGAAGATCTTAAGATATCCTGGAAAGGAAGCCAAGAAATCGGATTCTCGTATCCTAAGGAATGAGGCTTTAAGCTTATGGTCTATTCGACTGACTATCTTGGATGTAAAGTTGAGAGGAAGAGTACATTTGGTACATGTCGGATGCTTGAAATAGATTAGTTTCTTGGTTCAAGAAAACAAAACTCATTAGCTACATCTATAGCCGACGTCGAGTACATAGATGATGGAAGTTGTTTTGCACAAGTCTTATGGATGAGACAACGATTAATGGATTATGACATTGAGGAAAATAAAATCCCAATTATGTGTGGTAGCACAAGTGCAATTGCAATTACTCAAAATCCTGATTACATTCAAGAACCAAACATATTGATGTCACATATTATTTTATTAGAGACCATGTTGAAAAGAGAGACATCATCAAGCTAGAATATGTGACAACTGAAAAGCAGTTAGATGATATATTTACAAAGCCTTTATGTGAGTCAAAATTTGAAGAGCTATAGAATGAACTTGGTTTAGTTGAGATGAGTTGATATGATTAGAAGTGTCGATCAGAAGAACTGAAAAATGGAAGGAACTGCAATTTCATAAGGTTTTTTACTCTTTCAGCAAAGTTAAAGCACAGAATCAAACATTCAACAGAGTCAAGTCAGCAAGACAATTGAGTAAGGTATCAATTGACTACTCATCAAAAGAGTTGACAACAACCAAGAGACATCATCAATCACATTTATTGACTAAAGGACAAAAATGATGTCAGATTGAATGAGCGGGAATGTTTTTCTGATGTCAGCATCATTAAATGTCCAACAGACATCCGAGAATAAAGCTACACATCTGCAATACGAGGAGGTATGATTGGCCATAGATGGTGCTGAATATTTAATGTAGCACTAAAGTGGTTTATCATATTTAATATGAACCATTCATCAAAATATAAATTTTCACGATTTTGATCATGTCCTTATGTGTACATTCCTTGCTTAGAGCTGATAACTCATTTGTAATCTCTGTAAATATGGCATCCAGCTGATCCAATGATTCACCAGCCATCATCTTGAATTTCTCAAACTTTTGCATAGCAACATTCACTTATTCTCTTTCATTTGCTTTGAACCTTCGCAATGACTTTTCCCATATCTCTTTGCAATCCATCAAGATTTAACCTTGTTAAATATTGTTTTATCAAGAGTTTTATATAGAATATCCTTGGCCACATTGTCCAAGTTATGTCTTTTTTTATCTTCGTTTGTCCATTCGCTTTGTGGCTTTTCAACCTCTGTTGTCTCTCAGCAACATTTCCAATAGCTCTTACAGTTGTGTTCACCTTTGTGATTTTAATGGGTCCATCTTCTATGACAAACCACATTTCATCGTGTAACATGGAGAGATGTGCATGCATGCGAATTTTCCAGTCATCAAATTCTTCGATAATAAACATAGGGATACATGATATATTTGCTTCCATGATATAAACTTTGAAAGAAACTTTGAAAAACTTCAATTGTTGATCATTTTGAAAAGATTGAGATCTAGTTCAGTAACCAGTGCACAAGGTTCTTATAACCAATTACTCTAATACCATTTGTATGTTCTAAGGGGTGTCAGTTAAGTCTAGGAAGGGGGTGAATAGACTTAACCAATTTTTCGATTTAAAATTAAATCAGAGTTTTCACAAGAAAACAGCTAAGTCTCTTGAGAGACAGCTGGGTCAAACATCAACAGTAGAGTTAACCACTCAATGCACTTAGAGAGAGTCATTGATAGAATAACTCAGCTGAGTAAAGTTAGCTTTTTATAAATCAATTTTCTTAGTTTTTAACAGCGAAAGTCTTAACACCTTTTTTTAGATTGGTTATCAACACTTTTTTTAGACTTAGTTATCATCAGTTTGATTAGCAAATATATCAACAAGAAAGTAAATTGTTGAAAGTAAATGACACAAATAATTTTTAGTGGTTGCAGGATGGGGTAATTCATCTACTCCACTCTTTTCCTACTCTCGGAGGAATATACTAATGCAACTTGACTTGTTACCAGAGTGCAAATATAGTCCGAGTATGCCTTGATCATACAGTTGGCTTCACTCATGGGACTCGACTCTTTGTAAGGCAACTGCCTTACTACTTCAGCTCTTCAAATCTCTCAGACTTGATCACGTAGCCCTCCGTCCGTTTGAACCAGGTTCTAACTTGAACCTCTCTCACTTCCTTCACTTTGTGGATGTGCAGACCCCTTGTTCTTTTGGAATGGTTTTTCTCTTCGACCTTTGAAGTTTGCTTCCTTCCTTCACTTATATTTCGAATGTTAGGCTTGAGGATATAAGAATTTTTAGCTTGAGAGAGAGTATTGCAGATTTTCTTGAGTGCTCTGATTTTCACTTGTTGTTCTAGTCTCTCTTGTGTCACGTACTTCTCTCTGAAAATTCATTAACCTTTTATAGTGAGAGTTTGAAATTTGTCCGTTGAAGAGAGACAAATTCAAACTTCACTTCTTATTCATTGGCTTGTCTTGTTATGCCGCTTTTGATGTTGACCCAACCTTAGCATTAACTACTTGCAGGTGCCTGGATTGTAACAGGGTTCTGCAAGTATTCCACTGACTCCTGCTACTTGCACTTTTTCAACAAAACAACTTTTAAAGTTGCAGGTCTGACTCTTACCAATTTGGGTAAGTCTTGAGTTTTCTTTGCAACGGACTTCTTCAGCTTTCTCTGAGTCCTCCAACTGCTTTACCCCTTTAGTTGAGTCTTCTCCTTGATTCATGGATGACTCTGCTGTAAGTCTACTGAAAGACACAGCTGCTTGACTTGACTAAAGGTTTTCTCCGCCACTCAGCTGCAACATAGCTGAATCTTCTCTGTACTTCTTCCGCAAGTCTTCTGCATCTTCAACTTGGTTGCTTGATAACTCAACGCATATTTTAACTATTGCAAAGTTGAAATACATACAGAAAATGGGGTGCCAACTTTCTAATCTAAGTTTACTAAGCATCATCAAAATCTATACAAAAAAATTTCCTAACAATTTCCCCTTTTTGATGATGCCAAAACTTAAATACATCATAAAGTGATGAAATAAAATAATTAAAAAAGAACGTATCTTTTTATTAATGAATCATTCAACACTTACATTAATTTTTGTGTATTTACAAAGGAATTGTAATAATACAACAAAAATGTAATACAACTATCTACTAGCGCCTTTGCTATCTCATTCTCATTTCTCTCCTATCCTCTCACTTGCGGTGATCTTCTTCAGCTCTTCTTCTTCTTTTCTCTTCTTCTTCTCATACCAAGCTTTTAGTTTCTCATCCTCCATTCTCTGAATCCTTTGAGCATATTCTTCATACTTTCTTGCTAGCTCATTTGCTCTTCGAGTAGCTTCCATGTTCTTAGCTTCATCATAGCCCATCCAATATATGGAGTCCTTTTTCAGAGGATTGATTGACATGATTCCACTTGGTCTCTTTGATGGAGAACTTATGCATCTCCCACCAGACATAGAATCTCTTCCTTGACCTCTTCCTCTGGCATGGTTGCCTCCCCTGGGAGTTTGACTGGGTTGACCCTCAGAAGGTTTTCCCTGAGTTTGTTGCTTCATGATCTATACAACATCTCTTAAATCATTCTCTCAGTACAAGTCCCATGCTTCAGCTAGCTCCATTCCCTCATAGTATCCCTCTAACAGAAGAGTATCAAACTCTTCATTGGACCTTTCTTACAATGGATCAGTGGGTGGAGTAGCTTTTTCACTTTAGAGTTTGCCTGCTGGAGGACCTCCAAACTGGACTTTAAGCTTCAGGATTCTGTCCTCTTGACTTCTGTCGAGCTTTTCAATTTCATACTTGTTCTTCTCAAAAGCTAAATCAGTTTTTTTCCCTTTTTGGTATCATCACCTTGAGAAGAACTTTGTGGAAAGTTAGCTGATTTGAGAAGAGAATATAGTTTTTTATGCGTAACAGAGTATCTGCCTTCTGATCGGAGCTGAGTGAATATAACTGATTTTTCATTGAAAGAATCCCAGCCTTTAGAGCTGCCTCCATATGCTCTATTTTCTTCTCCATTTTCATTTGTAGCAGATCCATGTCCACGATATGACTTCTTTCCATCCTATCAATGTTATCCATTTGCCTCTGCTGAAAGGTAACTTGGTCAGCTCCCCAGACAACCAACTTTGAAAATAATTGTCTAAAGCAACCAACTTGCTATCTGGTGGAGTGCTTTTGTCTACTGAGCCCATTCTCTGATCCTCAACACTGCTCATTGGATGTCTCATGTGATGGCGACATCATGATTATTGATCATGTCATTTAACTCGGCAAAACATTTTTCCATGGCTTCCATCTCCTCGCACATTTCTCGGAAGGCATGTCGAAAGTCTGCTACTTCTAAACTTGAATCTTCAGGAAATAATGAGTCAAAGTCATGGCCAAATGGTACGATTCTTGTCTCCAATGGAACATGTAGGTCAGCTGGTTCAACTTGTACATTGTAGCGAGCAGCCTCCTCCGTAAACTCAGCTTCATAGGGAATCTCTTCGACAAATGGGAAATGCAGCATCCCAAACATGCCACATAGTTCCGAGGAAGTTCCCACTTCTCCTTCGGCAAGACTTCGATCTTCATCTTGGCTAATAGCTCTTTTTCCCTTAGTTATGGAAGCCTCACAAGGGGCAGTTGTGGAAGCTTTGTTGGTGACGATTACGCCTTAAATTTGTCTTAGCAATTTCACTAGCATGAGTTGAATCATTCTTTTGAGTTACATGTGCCTCAACAGCCTCAGCAGCATCACAGGCAGGAGATGGAGCTAGTAGGGGTGGCCCATCGACTAGCACAAATCTCATTCTAGTGGTTTTCAAACTTTTCTCCAAGTCCCTGGCTTCTTTTTCTGATTCTGCTGACTCTTCAAAATCTTCAGCAATATCAGAATATTCAGCTTCGGAGTCAATTAGTGCATATATTTGTTAGGAAAATTTATGTTTAGATTTTGATGATACCATGTAAAACTTAGAATAGGAAGTTGGCACTTATTTTCTTTGTAATTCAACTTGTAATAGATAACTCTATTTGAGCCGAGTTGGAGTCGCTAAGTTGAAGATTACAAGAGTCGAAAGATTGAAGAGAAGACCCAACTGTGAAGCCAAGTGAAGGATCGATCAGTGACAAAAAGTTGTCTCGGTCGGGTCGATCGACAAATTTCGATCATTCCAAATGATTGGAATCAAATGTCAAAGGGGATTGCGTGACAAGACTTGAAGAAAGTCACAGAGATCCATTGTCAACACAAGTCAAGGTTTCTTTGAAATAGGCATGTGTCGAGGTTGCCAAAGAATAAAGTTGTTTTTTTGAAAGAGTGCAAACAGCAAGGAACCAATGGGATGTATCGAGAAAACCTGCGCAGAGACCAAGGAAAGGCCGCAGCTGATAAATTCATGGTACGATCCTCATTGATGCTGCAAGGACAACACATGCCAACAACCTACGAGTGGGATTTGAAATATATGTATATCTCTTCAACGGACATATTTTCGAATCCTCACTATAAAAGGCTAAGGAAGCAAGTGAGAGAAGGTTATCAATTATGAATTTCAAGCTTACGAGCATTCAAGCAAATCCGCAAATACTCTCAAGATTTCAAAGATATTCCTCCGCACCTAAAATCGGAGGAACTCAATCCAACACACTTAGTGAAGGAAAGAATACTTCATCAAGTAGAAGAGGAAATGTTTGAAGAACAAAAGGGTCTACTCTCCAAGGTTGAAGGAGAAATAGTAAGGTTCAAGTTCGAACTAGAAGCTTTGGGCTCGTTGGAAGGCTGTGTGATCAATTCCAAGAGTTCGAGGGAGCTGATGTAGCAAGACAACTGGTTTGTGAAGAAGTTGAGTCCTAGGAGCAACCAATGTGTGCTGCTCGGCGGACTCCGATCGTTAACTGCTTTGTAACTAGATCCGTTACTTTGTGGATTCCTCCGAGTTGGAGAAGAGTGGATTAGAGGAATTACCTCATCCTCGAACCACTTTAAAATTGCTTGTGTCTTATTTACTTGCAACACTTCAATTTCTTTCATATTATTTATATATGCTATTAAGTTAAATCTGCTGAACTCAACTGATAATAACCTTTGACAAGAACAAGTGTTGAAAAAAAGTTTAAAACATTAAGGGAGAAAAGTCTTCCACAACAAAAAACCAAATCAACTGTGAATTTAAGTGTTAGCTGATCCCAACTAAGTTATACTATCAACAACTTAGTCGAGTATGTTGAGTGGGTAACTTTACTGAAGTGAGCCAACCTAGTTGTCCCTCAAGGACTTAGCTGATTTGAGTTGACTCTGAAAATATTTAAAAGGACTAAATCGAGAATTTGGTAAGGTTTATTCAACCCCCCTCCCTTCTAAACCTTACAACTCACCACTTGGGATCTACAAGTGGTATCAGAGCGGTTGGTTCATTGAGCCTTCCGCACAGGTTACTGAACTAGATCTCAGTCTTTTCAAAAGATACAACACTTGAGTTTTTAAATCTTTTATTTCAAAAGCAAAGTTATTATCATGGAAGCAAATCTAACTCGCATTCCCATGTTTACTGTGGAAGAGTTTGATGACTGGAAAATTCGTATGCAGGCTCATCTATCAGCTTTGCACAATGAGATGTGGCTAGTGATAGAGGATGGGCCACTGCAAATCCTAAAGATCAACACTACTGTAAGAAGAGCACCTCCACCGGGAGAGGATGTTGCAAAGAGCCCATACCGCTATGGTTGAAAAGCACGTTGTGAATGGACCAACGAAGACAAAAAAGATACAATCTTGACAATGTTGCCAAGGACATCCCTTACAAAGCCGTAGACAAAGTTATGTTCAACAAAGTCAAATCTTGCAAATCAGCCAAAGAAATTTGGGAAAAACTCACTTTGATTTATGAAGGATCTGAAAAAATCAAAGAGAATAAATTAACTATTGCAGTCCAAAATTTTGAAAATTTTAAAATGTTTGTAGGTGAAAGTCTGGATCAGCAGGATGCCAGATTTACAGAAATTATAAATGAGCTTTCAGCTCTGGGAAAGGAGTACACTCAGAAGGAGATGTGCATGAAAATCCTAAGGTCCTTCCCAGCTGAGTGGGAAATGAAGGTCATGGCCCTGAGACATTCCATGGACCTCTCCAAAACATCAAACCATGAGCTATTCTCAGACCTCAAGGTATATGAGTTTGAGCTGAGAAGAAAGGAGCAAGAAGAAACAGTTGTGCCAAGACAGCTGCACTGATGGCCAGTGAAGGAAAGAACGTTGAGCAAAAGGAAACAATAGACCAGGAGAAATATTGCCCTAATGGTAAAAAGGTTCAACAAGTTCTTCAATAAGAACTACAAAATGAACAAGGTGAAACCTCGAGAAGACACTCAAAGACCCTCCAAAGCAAGGCGGATAAGCCACCCAAGAGATGTGAACATCAAAGAACCGAATATCGAGAGCCGATAATCGAGGACTCGACAGGGTATCGTTGTGAGAATCGAGAACCCGTGTTGGAACTATGACAACCAGGGACATTTCTTTGTGACTGTTCTTACCCACCGATCAACAAATACGAAAATGAAGAAAATAGAAAAGTCTTGAGAGAAAGAAGACAAGAAAAGAAGAAAACCATGTTGGGCTGCGGGAGATCTTTGAGACACTAAGTGCAAGGAACCAAGAGACTTCGAGGAAAGTAGTGAAGCGGACTACTCAAGTGATACAGAGAGGCGAGGCTTTGATATGCCTAATGGCCAAAGAACAAGACTAAAAGAACAAGAAGATGAGGTACACTCTGACTCATCTCATTCACATTCTAGTGATAGTGATTGTGACAAAAACACTTCATCACCCACAGATCTTTATGATTCAATTGTCAAAATGATGAAAGACTTTGAGCACATCAAAACGTCACACACACTACTAAATGAGGAAAACAACCAACTTAAATGCCAAAACTCACAGCTGACTAAAGAGCTGAGTACTCTAAGTCACATAGCTGATGAGAATACAAAGCTGAAGGCTAAAAATGCCAAGATCCAAGCTGAGTTAGCTACTATAGAAAAAAGGGAAAAAGATCTTAAAAATGTTATTGCTTCATATACAAAGGCATCCAAATCATTGGATGAACTTATAATGACTCAAAAAGAGTGTGGAGATAAGACATGCATAGATTCAATTCCTTTGTGCATGCTCGAAGCTCCCAGTGATTTTGGAAAAAGGATCCTCAAGTAATGAAGGAGTCCAAAAATCCAAAACACCATATGTCGCACCAACACCCACGCAAAAACAGAGTCATAACCATACTGGCCTTGGATATAAGGGGTAAAAGCAAGAAGCTAGTTAGTATGCTGAAAGGACAGCTGAAATAAAATTCAGAAAGGTTCATAAGCAAACTCCAAACAGGAAATACTCTCTGAAAGCTAAACAGAGCTACCAAAAGCCCCAGAGATTTCAACAAAGAAATTCATATGATGGGAATGGTAGAAGTTATCTAAGCCAAGCTGATTGGAATAATCAAGTGAGATATCAGCAAAGACCTATGGGATATTAACCAAAATGGCAAAGACCTCTTCCTCAGCATAGGTCATTTCCAAGGCAAAAGAGCTATCATCAGTACACATATGCACCCAGGTACAAAACCCATCAAGTATATCCAAAAAAAGCAAATGCTCAAACAAATACACATGCATACATATAAAGAGATAGTTGTATGATCCTAAAACACCCAAGCAATTTGCTAATGTGCACTATGATTATGGAACTGATAGATGGCAACCTCTTAGAGTCAGATAACCTGACTATAGGTTGGTTGGAACATCTTATAGCACTAACCTCTCATGACCCAGGCAAGCATGGGTACTTAAAAACTAATTTCCTTGATTGCAGGTTCAGGGAACAGATGAGTGCCAAGGAACCTGGTATATGGATAGTGGCTGTTCCAGACATATGACAGGAAACAAGAGAAATCAGTCAAAGTTCAAGGAAATCAAAGGTGCAAAAGTCATATTTGGAGGAAATGAAGCTCCAGGGGAAATCAAAGGCACATGATCCACAAAGAAAAATGGATTGGAGATCACATATGTTGCATATGTTGAAGGTCTCAACTTCAATCTGCTAAGCATCAGCCAACTCTGTGACAAAGGCTATAATGTGGGATTCAATATGGGAGTTTGCCAGATCAAAGATGATGAATCAAATGAAATCGTGCTTCAAGGAACAAAGCAGAAAAATATGTATGTAGTGAATTGGTCAACTGCTACACCAAGTACATGTCTGCTAGAAAAGAGTACAGCTGAATCATGTTGGTGGTGACATAAGAAGCTAAGTCACCTGAACTTCAAGACAATCAAAAAACTTGCAAGGAGTCATCTTGTGTAAGGATTTCCTGACTCAGTATACAATAAAGAAAGCATTTGTGATGCATGCCAGATGGGAAAGCAAATCGAATCATCCTTCAAGGACAAGCCAAGTCCTTCTTCAACAATAATATTGCATCTATTGCACATGGACCTATTTGGTCCTTTTGAACCAAATTTCCAAAGATCGGTGGAAAGAAATACACCTTAGTGGTGGTAGATGATTATTCAAGATATACATGGACTATTTTAATGTGTAAAAAGAAAGAGACACTGCAGAAATTACCTCAGCTGATGAGAAGAGTTCAAAATGAGAAGAGTCAAACCATCATTAAGATAAGATCTAATAGGGAACTTAGTTCGTCAATGGGATTATAACTCAGTATTGTGTTGAAAATGTTATTGCTCATGAGTTATCAGCTGCAAGAACTCCACAGCAGAATGGAGTAGCTGAAAGAAGGAACAGAACTCTCAAGGAAGCTGCAAGGACAATGTTAGCTGAAGCTAGATTGCCTATAAGATTTTGGGCAGAAGCCATAAATACTGCTTGCTACACTCAGAATAGGTGTATGATTAACATGCAATTGTCCAAAACTCCCTATGAAATTTGGATAGGGAGGAATTCAAATGTTGCGTATTTCAAGATCTTTGGATGTAAGTGCTTCATCCACAATAATTGCAAGGACAAATTAAAATCTTTTGATGCTAAAGCTGATGAAGGTATCTTTTCGGGATACTCAACTGAGAGTAAAGCTTATAGAGTGCTGAACAAAAGGACTATGATTATAGAAGAGTCTATCCATGTGGTTTTTGATGAACTTAATGTGAATGGAGAAGACATAGACGAGTTAGCTGAGAAGAAGAATCAGCGAACTATGCAAAATAGCCCTTATGTCTGTAGCTGAATGATGATGAAGAAGCTGTTCAAGACAACTTAGCTGCGAGACGGTTGAATCCAGCAGACTTACTCCAACCAGATATGAGATGGCTGAGAGAACATCCACATGAGCTGATCATTGGAAATGTTGGAGTTGGAGTAAGAACCAAATCCAGAGCTCAACATGAAGCCATGTTTACTTGTTTCATTTCCTAGATAGAGCCTAAAGATGTGTCTCAAGCATTGTATGACACACATTGGATTCAGGCTATGCAGGAAGAGCTGAATGAGTTTGAAAGAAACAAAGTATGGGAAATGGTTCAAAGGCCTACCCACCAAAATGTTATTGGTACTAAGTGGGTATTCAGAAACAATATGAATGAGGAAGGATATGTAGTAAGAAACAAAGCAAGATTGGTAGCCAATGGGTATTGCCAAGAAGAAGAAATATATTTTGATGAAACCTTTGCTCATGTTGCTAGATTGGAAGCAATAAGGATGTTTCTTTCTTATGTTGCACATAAGAACTTCACTTTATATCAAATGGATGTGAAGAGTGCATTTCTGAATGAACTTTTGGAAGAAGAAGTCTATGTTGAACAACCTCCAGGTTTTGAGCAGAAAACTATTGGAGATTGTAGGTCCCAAGGGGTGTGGTGTAAGGTTTAGAAGGGGGGGTTGAATAAACATTACCAATTTTTCACTTTTTAGTCCTTTTTAAAATATTTCAACAGAGTTGACTCAAACCAAACTAAGTCCTTGGGGGCACACTAGGTTGGTTTACTTCAAAGAAAGTTGCCCACTCAATGACTGATCGAGTCTGTTGATATTATAACTTAAATTTTAGCTCAACCTAACACTTAACTTTAGTTGATTTGGTTTTATACAGCAGAAGACTTATCACCCTTATAAATTTTAAGCACGTTTTTAACACTTGTTTTTAGCAATGTTATTATCAGCTGGGTTAGCAAGTTAACTTAACAACAAATACAAATGTATGCACGAAAGTAAAGTGCTGAAAGTAAATGACACAAGTAAATTTTATAGTGGTTCGAGGATGGGGTAATTCCTCTAATCCACTCTTATCCAACTCCTGTGGGAATCCACTAAGTAATAGATCAGGTTACAAAGTAGTTCTTCAGTCTAGAGACAACCTTGATCACACAGCTGGCTTCTCCTGTGACTCAGCTTCTTCACAAGACAGCTGCCTTGCTACTTCAGCTCCCTTCAAACCCTTGGTATTGATCACACAGCCTTCCAACGAGCTTGAAACTTTTGGTTCGATCTTGAACCTTACTAGAGCTCCTTCAAACTTAGAGAGTAGACCCCTTTTGTTCTTTAAAACTTTTTCCTCTTCAACTGGTTGAATTATTCTTTCCTTCATAGTGTGTGTTGGATCGAGTTCCTTCGAGTTTTAGGCTTGAGGAATTTCATGATAAGCTTTGAGAATATTTGCAGGTTTTGCTTGCTTGATATTTCTTGTTAGATTGGTTACCTTTTCTCAAATGCTTCCTCAGCCTTTTATAGTGTTCATTTAAAATTTTGTCCGTTGAAGAGATAGGCTATTTTCAAATGACACTTTCTTGTTCGTTGGCTTGTCTTTTCTTGACTTGCATCATTGTGATGTTGACTCTTCCTCATATTGAATGACTCTGCAGCTTTTCAGGGCCTGACACAAGCTCAGTGCTTCCCATTGGTTTATTCCTTTTGCACATTTCTGGGCCAAACACTTTATGACAGGGTATCTTGGACTTATTACTATATCGGGTAATATCCTTGACTTCCGTCCAACGGAATTATATTAGTCTACTTGACTTGACAACTGCCTTTACTCCTTTGACTTGAGTCTGCTCCAACCTTTTAGGAAAGTCTCAACTGTCAGTTCAATTGGTAGACTTGGCTCTTTACTGATTTGACTGACATTTCTTCAACCTTTACTCAGTTGTTCCTCAGCTGGTTCTCTTTTAGTCGAGTCTGTGCCTTCTATCTTGACCACACTCAGCTGGCACATAGCTGGGTCTTAACTTCAGTCTTCAATTGACTTCTTGCATTCTTCAACATAGCTTACTTCACTCAGCTCATGCAGTCATATCTATTACAAAATAGAAATACAAGGAAAATGGGGTGCCAACTTTCTATTCTAAGTTTTACATGGTATCATCAAAATCTAATAATCAATTTCCTAACAATTTCCCCATTTTTGATGATGCCAAAACTTAAATAAAACAATAGCAAACACAAGCAGTGCAGTGACATAGAATGTATGTTTTGAATATGTCAATTTTATTGACCATAGCATTCTTGTCCTTTGCTGTTTACAAAAAGTACTCTATACATTATATCAGAGTCTATACATACATTTGAATTACACTTGGTTATTCCAATCAGCTTGGTTTGGATAATTTCTACCATTCCCTTCATATGAATTTCTTTGCTGAAATCTCTGGGGTTTTATGTAGCTCTGTTTTGCTTTCACAGAGTATTTTTTGTTGGGACTCTGCTGATGGACTATTCTAAATTTCTTTTCAGCTGTCCTCTCAGCATATGTTATAGGCTTCTTTCCTTTTCCCTTATATCCAAGGCCAGTATGATTGTGATTGTGTTTTAGTGTGGGTGTTAATGCAACATATGGTGTTTTGGACTTTTGGATTCCATCATTGCTTGAGGATCTTTTATCCAAAATCACTCTGGGAGTTTGGCTATGCACAAAGGAATTGAATCCTATGCATGTCTTGTCTCCACACTCTTTTTGACTCATTATCGAGTTCATCCATGATTTGGATGCCTCGTAAATGAGGCAATCACATCCTTTTTCTCTCTTTTCATGGCGCTAACTCTACTAAGATCTTGGCATTCTCAGCCTTCAGCTTGGTGTTCTCATCAGCTATTTGACTTAGAGTACTCAGCTCTTTAGTCAGCTGTGAGTGTTGGCTTTTAAGCTGGCTATTTTCTTCATTTAAAAGTGTGTGTGAGGTTTTAATGTACTCAAAGACTTTCATCATTTTGCCTAATGAACCATAAAGATTTGTGGGTGATGAAGTGTGTGTATCACAGTTACTATCACTTGACTCAGAATGAGATGAGTTAGAGTGCACCTCATCTTCTTGATCTTGTTCTTTGGCCGTGAGGCAGATCAAAGCCTCTTCCTCGGTATCACTTGAATAGTCAGCTTCACTGATGTCCAAGTCTGCTGGCTCTTTACACTTAGCTGGTTCAACAGTCTGAGCTGCTAACATGGCTTTCTTCTTTTCTTGTCTTCTTTCCCTGAAGACTCTTCTTTCTTCCTCGTTTCGGTATTTGTTGACTGGTGAATAGGAACAGTCAACCGCCAAGTGTCCTGGTTCTCTGCAACTCCAACATAGGTTTTTAGCTCTCTGATCAGCTCCCTCAACTCTCTGATTATCAACTCTCTGATTATCAGCTCTCTGATAGTCAGCTCTTTGATGTTCAGCTCTCTTGGGTGGCCTATCATCCCTTGCTTTGGAAGGTGCTGAATGTCTTCTGGATGTCTCACCCTTGTTTCTTTTGTAGTTCTTATTAAAGAACTTGTTGAATCTCTTTACCATGATAGCAATGTCCTCCCGGTCCATGGTTTCCTTTTGGCTCAGCTTTCTTTCCTTCACTGGCCATTAATGCAGCTGTCTTGGGTACAACTGTCTTCTCCTGCTCTTTTCTTCTCAGCTCAAACTCATAGGCTTTGAGATCTGAGAACAACTCATGATTTGATGTTTTTGAGAGGTCCATAGAGTGTCTGAGGTCCATGACCTTCAATTCCCATTCAGCTGGGAGGGCTCTTAGAATCTTCATGCACATCTCTTTTTGAGTGTACTCCTTCCCAAGAGTTTAAAGCTCATTTGTGATCTCTGTGAATCTGGCATCCAACTGATCCAGACTTTCACCTGCAAGCATTTTAAAATTTTCAAATTTTTGAATAGAAATTGTTAGTTTATTCTCTTTTATCTGTTCAGATCCTTCACAAATCAGGGTTAGCTTATCCCAGATTTCTTTGGCTGATTTGCATGACTTGACTTTATTGAACATAGCCTTGTCCAATGTCTTGTAGAGAATATCTTTGGCAACATTGTCCAAGTTGTATCTCTTTCTATCTTCATTTGTCCATTCACAGCGAGGTTTCTCAACCATGGCTGGTCTAGGCTCTGCTGCAGCATCTTCTCCCTCACCTGGAGGTGCTCTTCTCACAGCCGTATTAACCTTCAATATTTGCAGTGGCTTATCCTCTATCACAAGCCACATTTCACCGTGTAAGGCTGATAGGTGAGCCTGCATGCGAATCTTCCAGTTATCAAACTCTTCCACAATAACCATAGGAATACGAGTTAGATTGGCTTCCATGATAATAAATTTGCTTTTGAAATGAAAACACAAGTGTTAAACCTTTTGAAAAAGATTGAGATCTAGTTCAGTAACCAGTGCGGAAGGCTCAATGATCCAACCGCTCTGATACCACTTGTAGGTCCCAAGGGGTGTGGTGTAAGGTTTAGAAGGGGGGGTTGAAAGAACCTTACCAACTTTTCACTTTTTAGTCCTTTCTAAAATATTTCAACAGAGTAGACTCGAATCAGCTAAGTCCTTGGGGGATAGCTAGGTTGGCTTACTTCAGTAAAGTTACCCACTTAACAATGACTCTGAAATTGATAGTATAACTTAGTCAGCTTGACTAACACTTAACTTTTAGTTGATTTGGTTTTATACAGCGGAAGACTTAACACCCATATAAATTTTAAGCACGTTTTTAACACTTGTTTTTAGCAATGTTATTATCAGCTGGGTTAGCAATTTAACTTAACAACAAATATAAATGTATGTACGAATGTAAAGTGCTGAAAGTAAATGACACAAGTAAATTTTATTGTGGTTTGAGGATGGCGTAATTCCTCTAGTACACTCTTCTCCAACTCCTGGGGGAATCCATTAAGTAACAGATCAGGTTACAAAGTAGTTCTTCAGTCTAGAGACAGCCTTGATCACACAGCTGGCTTCTCCTGCGACTCAACTTCTTACAAGACAGTTGCCTTGTTACTTCAGCTCCCTTCAAACCATTGGAATTGATCACACAGCATTCCAACGAGCTTGAAACTTCTGGTTCGATCTTGAACCTTACTACAGCTACTTCAAACTTAGAGAGTAGACCCCTTTTGTTCTTTAAAACATTTTCCTCTTCAACTGGTTGAAGTATTCTTTCCTTCATAGCATGTGTTGGATCGAGTTCCTTCGAGTTTTAGGCTTGACGAGTTTCTTGATAAGCTTTGAGAATGTTTGCATGTTTTGCTTGTTTGATATTGCTTGTTAGATTGGTTATCTTTCCTCAAATGCTTCCTCAGCCTTTTATAGTGTTCATTTGAAAATTTGCCCGTTGAAGAGAGAGGCTATTTTCAAATAACACTTTCTTGTTCGTTGGCTAATCTTTTCTTGACTTGCAACATTGTGATGTTGGCTCTTCCTCGTATTAAATGATTATGCAGCATTTGGGGCGACACAAGCTTGATTAAGCTTCGCATTGGTTTATTCATTTTGCACGTTTCTGGGCCAAACACTTTAAGATAGGGCAGCTTGGACTTATTACTATATCGAGTAATATCCTTGACTTCCGTCCAACAGAATTATATTAGTCGACTTGACTTGACAGCTGCCTTTACCCCTTTGACTTGAGTCTGCTCCAACCATTTAGGAAAGACTCAACTGTCAGTTCAACTGGTAGACTTGGCTACTGACTTGACTGACACTTCTTCAACCTTTACTCAGTTGTTCCTCAGCTGGATCTCCTTTAGTCGAGCATGTGCCTTCCATCTTGACCATACTCAGCTGACACACAACTGGGTCTTCACTTCAGTCTTCAGTTGACTTCTTGCATTCTTCAACATAGCTGACTTCACTCAGCTCATGCAACCCTATCTATTACAAAATAGAAATACAAGGAAAATTGGGTGCCAACTTTCTATTCTATGTTTTACATGGCAACATCAAAATCTAATAATAAATTTTCTAACAGAGATAAAGTCTACAAACTCAAGAAAGCATTGTATGGATTAAAACAAGCACCAAGAGATGTGGGACAAATTTTCAAACCTCGTGCAAGGGAAGTTTGAAATGAGCCTGATGGGAGAGCTGACTTTCTTCTTAGGTCTTCAAGTCAAGCAAATGAAGGATGGAACCTTCATAAGTCAAACCAAATATACCAGAGATTTAATGAAGAAATTTGGTATGGAAGAAGAGTCATCAGTAAAGATTCCCATGAACACATCAGTTAAGATGAATATGGATGCAGATGGCAAGATTGTTAATCAAACCAGATATAGACCCCTCATTGGATCATTGCTCTATTTAACAACAAGTAGGCCAGGCATCACCTTTGTTGTAGGTGTATGTGCTAGATTTCAATCTACACCAAAAGAAAGTCACATGATTGCAGCCAAGAGAATCCTAAGGTATTTTAGGTAGGGGTGCACATTCGGTTAGAACCGAACCAAACGAACTTTTGGTTAACCGAAAATTCGGTTTGTTCAAAATGGTAAACCAAAAACCGAACCGAACTGCTTGGTTAGGTTCGGTTTTGATCTAAGTTTGTTCGGTCAGTTCGGTTTGGTTTCCAACAGACCAAAATTTAATGAAAATTTTAAGAAAAACTACTACTTTGTCCTAAATATAAACTTGCAAGTTACAACTACACTAGATCAAATTGATCAATATAAACTTTACACACACACACAAAAAAATAATGATAATAAACATTCAACTTGAATGATTCAACAATTCAAGTACATAATAATTAATAACAAGCGACTATATCAATATCAACCTGCTACTTTCCATTTAAGTTCCATGACATCAAAGGATCAAATAATTAAAAACCACTAGATCATCAAGTCAAAAAGCAAAACTTTCTAGTTGCTACCAAGTGCCAAGTACCAATCATGTTACATCAAAAATAATATAAACTACTTCAGTCCACTGTCCAAAATCTACACCCAACCAATAATCATAAAGTAAGGATATTAGAATCTGCACCAACGTCCGTAGCCAACAAATCTTCAACCATTTTATGAAGAACACAAAATTAGAAGGAAATACAAGTATATTATAAACGAATTCTAATGTCTAAATGAATATTAAAATTATACCTTGTTCAATCCTTTTTATAAAATCATAATCTTCTTCCAAAGATTTTATCGGAGAATGATGGAGCCAATCTTGGCCACAAATTAATGCTTGAGCCATTTTAGGAGTCAATGAAGCTCTAAAATCATCAATTACATGGCCCCCAGTGCTAAATGTAGACTCCGAAGCTACAGTGGATAAAGGCATAGCCATTACATCACGAGTCAATTTGGCTAAAATAGGAAGTTTACGACTTTGAAATTTCCACCAATCCGAACATCAAAACCTTTAGACTTTCTCCAAACGCTCATTTAAATACATATCTAACTCGAAGAAGGTGATGATGTCGATGATGTCATTTGAAGCGTATACTTTTTTGTACTCATCAAAAAGATCATAAAGAGCAGAT
Organism: Rehmannia glutinosa; assembly: GCA_016081115.2. Taxonomy (NCBI): domain Eukaryota; kingdom Viridiplantae; phylum Streptophyta; class Magnoliopsida; order Lamiales; family Orobanchaceae; genus Rehmannia; species Rehmannia glutinosa. Next base: position 92,428 of record JABTTQ020000284.1, on the reverse strand, counting down.
TTTGCCAAATTTGATATCTCTTCTCCACGGTGAGACCGATACATTTTTTTCAAATAATATTGTAACACAATGAACTTATAACGTGGGTCAAGCACAAAACCATTATACAACATCATATTAAACCTTTCTACATCCCCCCAGTATTTTTGAAACTTCAATTGCATCCTCGCAGCCATATCCACCAAGCTATCATCATCATTCTTAAGCCAATTATTCAAACATTCATTGATTTCAAATATTTCATCCAAGAAAGTGTTAGAAGTCACATATGTGGGTCCAGAAACTCAAAGAATGAGTTCATAAAAATAACGCAACATTGTCACAAATTTTTCCACAACAATCCAGTCATCTTGAGTGGGCAAACCAATATTCCCATGCGTTCCACCATGCATAAAATCAGCTTAAAAATCAGAATCATTGACCCCATATCTATCAAAAACACCCTGATAAATTAAAGTCATTTCTAGCATTTTATAAACATAGTTCCATCTTGTGCAAACATCCAGGCACAATGATTTCTTACACTCGATTCGCTCCTCAATGATAAAATCGTTAAACTTCTTTAGTTGTATAGGTGATTGCCTCACATACCACACCACTGTGCGAACACGCCCAATTGACTCATTCAACTCTTTCATTCCATCTTTCACTATAAGATTTATAATATGAGCCACACATTACATATGTATATATTTTCCATTCAAAACTGAAGTCCCCCAATTATTAAGTCTTCTTTTCAAATAGGCTACTGTAACATCATTAGCAGAAGTATTATCAACAGTAATACCAAAAATCTTGTCAATTCCCCATTCACAAAGACATTTCTCAATCACAAGACCAACCTCATCACCTTTATGATTAGGAGATGGAACAAAATTAAGAATCAGTTTATGCAATTTCCATTCATCATCAATATAAGGACCAGTAAGACATAAGTTACTAATTAAGGCTTTGATTAGATGTACAAATATCAATTGTCAAGGAAATTCTTTGTCCATAAGTCTTAAGATGAGTTTTCAACTTTTTTTGTTCAACAAAAAACATTTTAAGAGAATCTCTGGCTATAGTTGTTCTTGAAGGCACAAAAAATTGGGGACATGCAGTACCTGTAACTTCTCTAAATCCTTCATTCTCCACAAATTTGAACGGCAATTCATCAATAACAATCACGCGAACAATAGATTTTCTAACAGCTTCTTCATCAAATCCTTCACTCTAAATGCTTTCATGCCACCACTTATATTTTGGCAAAAATATTCAATTGTTTGATTATCTCCAATGTTATCAGGGTGTTTTTTGCAAGCTTTCATGTGATTATTCAAAGCAAAAGTACCATATTTCGCAGGATCAGCAGCATATGTTCTATCACAATACTTACATTTTGCCCGAGGCTTACCATCTTCGTCTTTGTAATGTTTGAAGTGATCACATACTCGAGATCTTCTAGATATTTCTTTCCTCTTTGGCCTTTCATTTTGTTCTTCAACTTCTTTCGAAGTTTCCAACTCGTACCTTTTAGTTGTGTCATTTGCAGCCCCATATTCAGCTTCCATTGAATGAGGATTTCTACTTAATGTAGGACGTGAAACTGCGGTTCTCAAACATGTTGTGTCACCTTGTCCACTTTCCATATCTAAAATGATAGAATTAATTAATACAAAAGTAGCAAAATCACTAAGCACGGGTATGTCATACAAACAAAAGTGGGACAATTTTATAATATGCTCTACAAGTAGGCACCACCAAAATAAAAAGCTTATCACCAATAAAAAGCTTATAATCTGCTCTACAATGTTAAATGTTGATTCATCCCAACAAAAAATGCATCAAAAAATGATTTTAAACACTTAAAACAAAGAGAATGATCAATTAATATACATTAATAACATTGTCGAATAAAGATGCCCAACTATCATCTTAAATTTATTTTGAAAAATAACTAAAAGAAATAGAAAAAAAATATTATAGGCAGTGGTTGTTGACAAATCACTTTCAAGAGCAATAAAGGGGCAAAGAATGACGGAGGAGAAGATATTAGACATGAAAGCCATGAAAGCATATGAAGGAGAAGACATTAGACATGATTTGGGGGCTAGGGTTTGACAAAATAAGAAACAAGAAATAAGAAATAAGAAATCTCTTCACCTACTGGAGAAAGAAGCCTGTCGGAGTTCCTCGAGGTCTTCAGTTAGAGCGCCAGAGTGGTGGTTGCCGGCTGGTGGTTTTCTTCCGTTTCGTTAAATCGAGTTTGAGTCGAGAGAGACCGAGTGAGAGTTCAGAGTCATATTCGTATAGGAGGGGAAGAGTAAGGAAATAACTTAGAAAATTTTCAACCCTTTTTAATCTATCACTAATTCAGTCTCTGTTTTGTGTTTTCTACTTTAAAAAAAGCACTTTTGTGAAAGGAAAAAAAATCACTTTTTTAGGGTTGGAAAAAAGCACTTTTACGAAAGGAAACAAAATCACTTTTTTTAAAGATAAACCAGCCCAGCAGCGGCCCCAACCCTAGGTGAGTTTTATTTATTTTAAAATATATATATAAAGTTCAGTTTTTCGGTCGGTTCAGTCAACCGGTCCTCCCCATAAACCAAAACCGAACACCGAACTTGGTCAAACTTAAAACCAAACACCGAACCGAAAATTTCGATTTGGTTTTGGTTGATCTTGATCGGTTAACCCGGTCGTGTGCACCCTATTTGAAGGGATGCCAAGAAGTTGGCTTATGGTATCCAAAGAATGGAGGATTCAAGTAGTCTACTCAGACTCAGACTATGCTGGATGTAGAGTGAACATGAAGAGTACATCAGGTACCTGTCAGATGCTTGGAAGTAGACTGGTTTCTTTGTTCAGCAAGAACAAAATTCAATATCTACATCCACAGTTGAAGCATAGTACATAGCTGCAGGCAGCTGTTGTGTCCAAGTTCTATGGATGGGGGAACAGCTGAGTGACTATGATATAGAAGAAAAAGAGATTTCAATTATGTGTGATAATACAAGTGCTATTGCAATTACTCAGAATCTAGTATTGCATTCAAAGAACAAAGCACATTGATATCAGATATCATTTTATAAGAGATCATGTTGAAAAAAAGAACATCACCCTGGAATATATCTCAACTGATAAGCAGTTAGCTAACATATTAACTAAGCCACATTATGTGAATCAAGATTTGAAGAGCTTAAGAATGAGTTAGGATTGATTGAGCTGAGTTAGGAGACTCAGAAGACTCAATCAGCAGAGTCAAATAAGAGAGAAATGAAAAATAAGCAAAGTTTCACTTTCCAGCCAAATGAAATAGCCAAGACGGGAAATCAGTTGTATTGAGTTAGCTGACAGTTGAGTGATCATCATGTGAAGAGAGAAGCAGAGTCAAGTCACTCTTGGAAGATAGCTGAGTTATTTATGAGCTAAGTGACGAAACACGATCGTTTTTCTGACGGCGGGGAATGTTTTTTGGGCATTACGTCGTGAAATTATTGTGTCGAGAATAAAGTTTGTACACATTTAGCCTATGATTGGATATAAATGTTGTTGCATTTAATGCGGGGAAATTAATGTGGTTTCAAATGTTTAATCTTAACCATTGATTTTGATCAAGCTTTTCAAATTCTAAAACTTTCCCTTCACGTATCATATAAACCAAAAATCCAACTTTCTCTCTCCTCACAATACTCTCTTCTCCAAAGAAAAGTTCAAGTGTTTCTCTGCAAAGCAAGTAAAACCGTAGTTCTTCAAGTACTGTTCTACAAGTTTTTAAGCTGTTTATTTTTTTTTGAGAAAATGGTACGCTAACTACGATTTTGTCAAGATGACCAAGAAGATCCACTGCGCTCAACCGTGGATTTTGAAGGAATGGTGAAACAGTCGACAAGGCCCTGGTTCAGAAAATTGCAGTAAAGTTGGAGAAATTAGGTCTGAAGGGATTTCTCAAGATGTTCAAATCCGATCATTAGTCCACAACAAGGACATCAAAATCACTGTTGCAGACTTAGTTGAACAATGTCATCTACCTTCGGAAGGGATGAAGGAGATAGCTGAGAAAGACGTGAACCTGGTTGCGGCATGGAAGGAGATTGCCAAGCCGTAGTCTCTGCTAAAAACATTTTTACCGCCCAAGAAGTTGTTGATCAAGGACGACGATCACAAGATGATGGATACCGTGTCCAAGTGCGTGGACATGAAATTTGGCAGCTTCAATCAGCTGTCTCGGACAAAGCTGACAGTCATGGCTGCAATCATGGAGGAGAAGAAGGTGAACTAGGTTGAGTTCATCTTCAGCCGAATCTGCCAGAATGTTCCTAACAAGACCATTACTAATGATGGTCTGTTTGTAAGCTCGCTGGGATATGGCCTGGTCATTGGCCATCTTATGGAGGTGAAAGGGATTGCTCTTAGGCATGGGAAGCCATTCCATGTCAACAAGAAGATGTTCAGAGCCAACTTATCTGGTGCTCAGAGGCAAGCACATGCACGTAGAGCTGACACTAGTGAAGGTGCATCAGCTGATCCTGTCCCTGAGGATATAGCTGCAATCATCCCAACTTCTTCTCCGAAGCCGACTCAGAAAAAGAAGAAAGCTGATGCAGCTAAGAAAGCACATGCCCCTGCAGCCAAGCCAAACCAAGCACCTGCCCCTGCAGCCATCCCAGATGTTGCACCTGCCCCATCAGCCAAGACGGAGAAGGATACAACTGCATTCTCTCCGATCGTGAAGAAAAGGTGCTCAGTTGTGCCTCACAAGCCAGCTGTAGCTAAAAAGATAAAGATGGTGGAGCCAGAAGCCATCGAGGAAGCTGAAGAGGAAGAAATTCCTCTTGTTCAAACTAAAAGAAGAAAATTATTCAAGAAATCCGAACTTGAGAAGCCAGCTGAATCTGGCACTCAACCAGCTAAGGAGACTGCTGAAGCTTAGGAAGAGCAGTTTAAAGAGTTGAAGGTGGTGAAATAATCACCACAGAAGTTGAGAAGACTGCTGATATGGATCAGCAGACTGTACAAGATATAATTGTTTGAGAGAGAGCTGAGGAACATGGAGCTGACACAGCTAACCAATCAGAAGAACCAGCTGTCAAGTCCCCTCAAACTTGTGCTAGGACACTTGAGGAGGAACATGATCCACTTGCACCTATCCAGGAGGAGGATGATGATGTTATAATGTTGTCTTATGTCTACCCTGACATCCAGGAAAGACTAAGGATATGGAGGCATTGGAAGCTGAGTTATGCGAGACATCAATTCCAGAACCCTGATTTTATTGAAGAAGAAGAAGAAGAGATCCTAAGATTCCTTGGAAACATATCTGTTAGCTCCGCTCTTAATCGTGATCTATGTATATATATCCTTTCTGAAAAGAGGGATGAATAGAAGCTTAAGGCCATCGAGAAGGCGGAGGCTATCGAAGAATCGAAGAATCGAAGAAGCCTCATTCATGTGCCTTCACAGATGCACCTGAATATGCCCTGGAATTAGCTGACAACAGTGACAGTGACATTGAGGAGATCGAATGTGCTGTTGCAGCTGAGAAAGCTGAGTTCCGGCAAGCAATAAGAGAATCAAAAGAGATGCACGAGCAATGTATGCAAGAGGGTCCAGGAGAGTCTTCTCAAATCTCTCCTAGCCCTGATATCATGAATGTGGTGCGAACCATTGATGCCACCACATCACTTGTGCACTCTAAGGAAGATTGTACTAGGAAGGATGGCGATGAAGCTAAGGAAGGTGATGAAGTGGGCACCTTAGCCAAGCCACTCCCTGCAGAAGGTGTTGAGACACCTGCCTCAATGGCTGAACACTCAATCAGATAAACAGTCGGGTATCTGGTTTCAAGTGACCCCACTGCTCAAGACTCAGCTGGTGTGCCAGTTGAGGGGGAAACTCAAACCACCACAGCTAGGTCGGAGAAGGCTGTGGGAGACAAACCTTAAAAGAAGTCAGGAGGCGATGGTGAGAATCTTAACGTTCAACAGACTGAAGTTGGTGATGCTCAGACGGTTCAGACTGTCTCATCTGAAATTTCAGCTGCCATGTAGGCCGATGAAGTTGCATCAGGCAAATGATGGTAATGAGGCCATGGGAGTTGAGACTCCTGGCCCTGAAAGTGCAATCCAAGGAGTTGAGACTCCGAAGGATGCCACTAAAGACCCTAAAGCAGCTCCATCTGCTGAAGGGATAATTGCTGAAGACCTTGTTGCAGTTGACACTGCAAAAGGGAATGTACAAGGCCCATCAGCGGTTGAGACTGCTGAGGGTAGAGAAGGCCTAGAGGAGGTTGAGACTTCCCTGGTAAGAAAGTAGTTGAGGATGTGCCTGCTCCTCACAAAGAGGTCACTGAAGAAGAGGAGATAAGTGCCCTTCACGATTCTCAGGAGAACGTTGATACTGAGTCCCTGGAATCTGAGAACGAAGTTGAGTGCAGTCCAATTGAAAAATCTAATGAGGACAAAGCTGCAGAGGAGGCACAGGCAAAAATGAGTCAAGCCAGTGATAAGGCTACTCCTCTGAAATTCACAATGGTTGATGGGCCACCCCCAATGGGGCAATCACCCTATGATGACGTTGATAAGTCAGCCGAGGAATAGACAACTCAACAAGAAGAAACATTTGATGCCGAGAAAGCTGTTAAGACAACGGAGGATCAGTTAGCTCAGCAGTCTAACATAACTGCTCAAGATGCCGATGACACTGAAACAGCTGAGGCACATAGAGCTGAGGAAATCTTGAAAGAAAAGGGAAAATCTCCACAAGTCGAGGACGTGGAGATTCCAATTTTCCTTGAAGATTTGTTAGCGGAATATTTTCCATTTGAAGCCCTCATACCCTTCGAAGCCAAGTCAGCCGCGGAATATGCCAGATACAATGTCCAAGTCTCTCCAGAAGAAATCGAAACTCTAGCTGAGACTGCTATGGTGCCGATTGGATTTGATTTTGATGTTGTATGGCCTACAGAACAGTCCGCTGATGCAGCCGACTTCGAAAAGCCTTCAAAGCCATTTGTGCTGAAATAGAAAAGATGGAGCATGGTTTTGCAACATTAGACCAATGACTAGACAACTGATATTCCACTATCACTGGAGATATCCGAGGAACAATATTGAGAATTAGAGAATGGATTGGATAGGTGAAGGCATTAAGGCGTGAGCAGGTCACCTACTTTAAATCTCTATTCGCGAAAATGGTGATCTGAGCTCAGATAATGCCAAGTTCCAGCAACGGCAAAGGGACCACGTGTTTAGGATGGATCAATCACATAAATCTGACATGGAGTTGCTAAAAGCTCAGCACAAATAAGAAATTCACGAGAATGGAGGCCAACTTTGAACAATAGATAAGATGAAGCTGATGGCAGCTGAGACCATGGCTTTGAGATCAGAATTTAGAACAGCACACTCCAAGACTCATGATAAGCATGACATGACAAACAACAAGATTGATCTTCTCCACAGTGGGATTTTTCCTAACTTGGCTCTACCCCTTGGTGATGATGCCAAAAAGGGGGGAAGAGAAAATGGAAGAACGGAAACAGAGTGATAAGGAAGGAGTGAAAGGGGAAACAAGCAAGGAGGAAGGCAGTTCAATGAAGAAACCACCTTTGAAACTTATGTTTGCTAAAACCCCACAGCAAAGTGACGTAACAACCTCAATTCTCAGCAAACTACCGAAAGATCTGACCATAGAAGAGAAAGCTGAAATGGCAGTCAAACAGTCAAGAAAAGCCATTGAAACTGAGTTCGACAAGGTAGCTGAGAAGCACTCCAAGAGGATTAAAGACATTAAAGCAAGGTTCGAAGGCCCTCCAACTGGTTTATTAAAAGATTCCCCAGCTGTAAGACCCCTTTGAGAAATGACAATGCCTGATGCAGGATATGAACCTAGATCACTAGAGGAATTTCAAACTCTAGAGGCTGAAGAATACTTAAAGAACATGACTCTACCACAGACGTGGGACTTGTATTGGGAGAAAGGACTCAATTTATGCAAATCAGCTGAGAAGCAACAGAGTTCTAGCAGTCAGTCAATTGGAAAGACACACGTACAGTACACTCCTAGAGGAGGAGCTGAGTTATACCGAGGAATGGGAAGGTTTGGAAGTGGTGGAAGAGGCAGAGGTACTCCACCACATCCAAGACCTAAAGATGTAAGGTACATTGATCCCCGAGAAGAAGGAATCAACTCTTGGTGGGTTCGATACTCTTGCAAATCTGGAAATGGAGCGCAAGAATGAGGAGGCTAGAAGAAGACAAGAGGCTATGAATAAGAGATTGGATAGCGAGTGGGAAGAAAGACAGCTAAGGGAGGACCCTGCTGCTAAAAGAGCTTATGAAAGGAAGAAAAGGGAAAGAGCTGAAGAAGATGAGAGAAGAAAGAAGCAGCCGAGGCATTGAAGACGGCTGAAACCTCTTCAGTGTATTTTACTTAATTGTAAATACAAAATTTGTAAGTATTCTTATAATATCATATTTCTCTAATACCATTTGTACTTTTGTTCTGCAATAAGATCTGATACAAATGTATATGTAGTATTGCTCTGATACAGTGTATAGGGTATACTTTGTAACAACTTTGTAAAGTGCTTTTGTAAAGTAAAAGAATGATATGATCAATAAAATTAGCATATACCACACATACATTCTTTGTTACTGCACTACTTATTTTTCTGTAATTATTTAAGTTTTGGCATCATCAAAAAGGGGGAAATTGTTAGGAAAATTTATGTTTAGATTTTGATGATACCATGTAAAACTTAGAATAGGAAATTGACACCCAATTTTGTTTGTAATTCAACTTGTAATAGATAAGTGTATTTGAGCTGAGTTGGAGTCAGCTAAGTTGAAGATTACAAGAGTCGACTAAAGATTGAAGAGAAGACCCAGTTGTGTGAAGCCAAGTGAAGGATCAGTAAAGTGATAGAAAAGTGGTCTCAGTCGGCTGACTGACAGCTAAGTCATTCCAAATGATTGGAATCAAATGTCAATGGGGTTTGCAGTAGACAAGACTTGAAGAAAGTTGATAGAGATCTGTTGTCAACACAAGTCAAGGTTTTGCTGGAAATAGGCCTGTGTCAGGCTGCCAGCAATAAAGTTGTTTTGCTGAAAGAGTGCAAAGAGCAAGGAGCCAATGGGATGTATCTGAAAACCCGCACAGACCAAGTAAAGGCTGTAGTGCATTAAATTCATGGTACGATCCTCATTGATGCTGCAAGGACAAGACATGCCAACAACCTAAGAGTGGGATTTGAAATATATGTCTATCTCTTCAACGGACATATTTTCGAATCCTCACTATAAAAGGCTGAGGAAACAAGTGAGAGAAGGTGACCAATTACGAATTTCAAGCTTACAAGCATTCAAGCAAACCTGCAAATACTCTCAAGCTTTCAAAAATATTCCTCAAGCCTAAAATCGAAGGAACTAAATCCAGCACACTCAGTGAAGGAAAGAATACTTCAACAAATTGAAGAGGAAACTGTTTGAAGAACAAAAGGGGTCTACTCTCTAAGGTTGAAGGAGTAGTAAGGTTCAATTTCGAACCAGAAGCTTTGGGCTCGTTAGAAGGCTGTGTGATCAATTCCAAGAGTTCGAGGGAGCTGAAGTAGCAAGACAGTTGTTTTGTGAAGCTGAGTCCCAGGAGCAGTCAGCTGTGTGATCAAGGCTGACTCGGACTATTAACTGCTTTGTAACCAGATTTGTTACTTAGTGGATTCCTCCAGGAGTTGGAGAAGAGTGGATTAGAGGAATTACCCCATCCTCGAACCACTATAAAATTGCTTGTGTCTTATTTACTTACAGCACTTTAAGGTTTTGCATATTATTTATATATGATGTTAAGTTAAATCTGCTGAACTGAACTGATAATAACCATTGCTAAAAACAAGTGTTGAAAACAAGCTTAAAACATTAAGTGTGAAAAGTCTTTCGTTGAACAAAAATCAAATCAACTGTGAATTTAAGTGTTAGCTGATCCCAACTAAGTTATACTATCAACAGCTCAGTCGAGTCTGTTGAGTGGGTAACTTTGCTGAAGTAAGCCAACCTAGTTGTCCCTCAAGGACTTAGCTAATTTGAGTTGACTCTAAAAATATTTAAAAGGACTAAATCGAGAATTTGGTAAGGTTTATTCAACCCCCCTTCTAAACCTTACAACTCACCCCTTGGGACCTACAATATTACCATTAGCTTAGTAGACTCGGATTCTAGAAGATTGGGCACTTGCCCAGAAATGGAAAAATGCCCCTGGCAGTCTCAAACGCCATAGGGTCTTTAGCTACCTTAGCAGCAGTTTCAACTGTTGAAAGGCCATCTACATTCCCTGCAACAGACTTAGCTGATTTTGGGTCTTCGACATTGGCATCCTTCGAGGTCTCAACCTCCTGGATTACACTTTTAGGACCAACAGTCTCAACTACCATGGACTTTTCCACTTCATCCTATGTCTCAGTTATAGGCAGTTGGACCTTTGTAACTTCATTGGCCTTCAGTGCAGCTGGGTCCTCAGCTGTGATAGTATCAACCATCACAACTTCATTGGCACAAATAGCTTTGGATTCAGCTAACACATCTTCGCCTCCTAACTTCAAAATTTCTTTGTCCCTTGCAGCCTCCTCCGACCTGGCTGCAGTGTGATTAGTTTTTCCCTCAGCTGGCTCACCAGTTGATGGTTGTTTGATGGTGTCAACCTTCACCGAGGAGTTGGCGGTATCTATTGAATGTTCAGCCAAATCTTAAGTTGTCTCAACAGCTTCCTTAGGAAGTGGCTCTGTTGGGTTGCCTTCTACTACTCCTTTTGTTCCAGCATCATCGTCATCCTCCCTTATTTCTTGTTCTATTGAGTGAGTTGGGGAGGTGAATGCATCTAAGTCCCTCACCACGTCTTAGATTATGGGAGTTGGAGAGAGAACCAAAGATGATTCTCCAATACCCGTAAGCTTAGCTTGCTTGTGCAGCTCACGGGATTCTTTCATTGCTTTCTTCAGCTGAGCAACCTCAACTGCATCAACTCCCTTGATTGGCTCATTTTCTTCACTGTTTCCGTAGCAATCTAGATGTTGGCATCGGTAAAGGGGCAAATATGAGGCTCAGAAGCCTTACCCTTCTCAAGGGCCTTCACCTTCTCAGCTTCCTTCTTCTCAAACAGAATCATGCTCGAGTATACCTCATCGAGAGCCAACACAATAGTTGCATTGTCTAGAAAATCAAGAAGCCATTCTTTTTCATCAGTCATCTCAGGGCCTCATGAAGAGGACTCTATTGTTGCTCAGTTCCCATAACCTTCATAAATGCATCCTGGGCTCTATCTCAGGATAAATTGGGGATCTTGGTTCATCTGAGGCAACAAGGTCTTGGGCAACTTGCTCCTCCTCAACACGGGGCAAGATGGAGTCACCACCTCCAACAATTGTCTCAACAGCTGCTTTTTCAATAGCAGGTGCAGCTATGTAATCGACAACCTCTTCTACAACTTGCTCAGCTGCTGGGGCACAAAAGTAGTTGTGTCCGCTGCAGCCTTTTCAACAGGGGCTATTGCAGTAGATTTCAAAGCAAGTCGTCTCTTGGAGCGCCTCTCCAAGGGGACTTCTTCCTCCTCCTTATCTGAAGCCTCAACCATAATACGGATGGCTGACTCAGCTTCAGGAGATTTAGTTGTAGGCTTTTCAGCAGTCTTAGCAACTGATTCATCTTCATCTCTCAAGCCAGTTGTGGCTTGAGTCTTCTGTTTCTTCTCAGCTACCTTCCAGGGTGCAGTTGTCCTTCTTTTCTTTGTTACTTAGGGGCAACGGGAACAGGTTCAGGATAGGGGACTGGAGCAGGGGCAGTTGTTTCCTCTGGAGCATTCTCAGCTAATTCCCCCTCAGAAGTGTTTTTTCTCTTCACATGGGCCTTCTTCTGGGGAGCTGATAAGTTCGCTTTAAACAGCCGTTTGTCGACATGGAAGGGCTTTCCTTTGTGCAGGGGCACTCCCTTCTTTTCGAGCAGGTACCCAAGGACTAGCTCATAGCCCAGGGTATTCTTGAACATCCTGTGAGTCCAAGCGGCTACGATAATCTAGAGGGGGGGTGAATAGATTATCTCCATCTTTTCGATTTCGCCCTCTTTTTATAACCGAATGCTCAAACACAATAATAAAGGTGCGGAATGTAAACAACACACGTCGATTTAAAGAGGTTCAACCCACCTAGGGCCTAATCCTCTACCACCCCAGTATATCCGGGATGGATTTCAAAAAGAAAAAGAATTTTATTAATTACCACAATTAATACAACACCAACTTACAACAACACCTAGAAGAGCACCACACTCTTCTTCAACACCACCTTTGAGATTACCACAATCTCACTTGAAGATTACCACAATCTCCAACGGCACCTTGTGAAGATTACCACAATCTTCAACCTTGAAGAACACCAAATTCTTCAACACCTCAACAAGAAGATTACCACAATCTTCTCACACCTAACACCTAGATCACCCAAGTGTGCTCTTACCACAAGAACACTCACAAGGATATCTTGTGTTCAATGATAACCCAAAAATTCAAGATTACAACTCGATAGTGAATAATACAATTGAGTGCAAGTGTAATCAAGAATAGCCTAGACCTCAAGGATGTGAAAGTGAATAGCTAGGCAAATTACAACAAGAAATAAGACAATGTAAGAACAAGTGTATTCTTGAGTGTATCTTGTTGTGTTGTAGTTTTCTCTCTTATTGTGTTGCTTCAATTCTTCCTCTATTTATAGAAGATGTCTTGTACATGATAGGCTTCTCTTGGGGACATGAATTCTGTAAAAAATTGCAAGACAATTGAAGAAAAGAGCTGTTAGAAATCAATCCCACAAATTAAGGAGAAGATGTCTGCTGCACAACGGTTACATTTTTGCTGTCAAACCTAAGGGCGACCGGTCGCACACAAATAGACGTTTGAAAATGAGAATACATATTTACACAGGGCGACCGGTTGCCCTGACCATTTTCTGCAAACATGAAGTTTTCTGTTTTTCTCAATCTTTCAGTGCGGGTTGCCCTATACGGCCTGACCGTTGACCTCAAAACAAAAGTGTTATCCAATTTTATATCGAAAATAAACTTCAAGAAATACTCCAAAAATAGTGAAAATATTTTAGAGTGATCGGGAGTATTAGGACAACATTTAGAAACATTGTTTTGAAGTATAAACATAAAATCATTAGAAGTGTTGTCCAATTTTATCTGAAATAAAACTTGAAGAAATACTCCGTAAAATATTAAAACCATTTTAAATCATTTTGGAGTATTTGGACAACCTTAAAAAAACATTGTTTTGGTATAAAAACTAAATCATCAAAATCATGATAAAACCATTTATCAAACAATCTCCCCCTTTTTGATGATTACAAACCAAAATAATTTTAACGAGGTCGAAATTGAAAACAAAACAATTTTACCGGTTAAAGAGAACTATCCGTTGTGAGCGACAACATTCCGTGCAATAAACACAAGGATGGGAGTAGAGAGATTATCAAACACATATAGCAAATGCTCCCCTATCAACATGCACAACAAGAGTAATATAGAAGCAACTTAACCATAAGCTAAAATCTTAGCTTTTCGATATTGAGCTTAAGTATCAATAACTTAAAAGCTCCCCAAATATAGACATCATTAGAAACATATATACGTCCATACTACAACCAATGGACCAAGAATTATACACAACTTATGGCTTTAGGAAGCCATAGCTTATAGCTTCTATTAGTTAAGCTTATCTTAGCTTCTTTGAGCTAAAGAGCTTATAACCTGTTTCTCCCCTTTGGAATCATCAAAAGAATGTTAGCACGATAAATACATCATATATTCTTATCAAAGTGCGCAAGTAAACCGATGTATCGAGCCATTTGAACATTGAAGCTTTTAAACCAAATAGAAGAGTCGAATCATACGACTTGTAGAAGCTTATGAAAAATCATTTGATTTGCAAAAACATGATCTCTATAAATATATGAGACTTTTGAAATCGAGAGAGTCATGTAGGTGATGAATTTTTCATTGAAACGTTTTATCGAACACTTGGCGGGCGTCAAAAATAGAAAAAGTTATATATAGCCCTTGTAAATGAAATCAAGCCAAGTTTTTCATCACCAAATACAATTTAACAAATATCATTCATCAACAATCAATAAGCTCATCATAAACATATATGAATTACATCAAGAAAAAATACATATAAGCCACAAACTCAAGGGTTCAACCCAATTGAGCGAAAGATAGTGAAATTGTTACCATTCAATCGGTAAAGACGAGCAATGATGATGATAGCCGAGCTAGATAATCCCCAAAATATATAATTCATGCATCAAAACTCATTTGAAGTGAATTGTGTGTGAAATTTGCAAAGGGGACGAAAAAATGGCCAAAATGTGTCAAAGTGGCGAATGCTGAAGACAGAACCATTTTAATCCAAATTATAGCCTAGGGCGACCGGTCGAGGTTGAGGGCGACCAGGTTGCCCTCAACCCTTTCACCACACTTTCATCTGCCGGTTTTTCCAAAATCCGAATTTTCAACCAAAAATCCGATTTTTCGCCCCTAAGTTTTAAAAACGTGCAAAATACAAACGTAGACCTCATTCAATATACATTATGTCATGATCAAGCTCGAAATGAGGTAAAATGCTCGGCGTTGAGCGATTAAAAGTCCGTGAGTGATCCTTGAGACTAATTAAACACATCTCAAGTTTTTGTTAAACGTGCAATCCCGTTAAAAAAATTATCGAATCTCAATATGTTTAGTTCGATTATGACGAACCATATTTTGAAAAATTATTATCACCGGACTTGTTATCCCGAAAAATAATAACGTTTTGAGACTTTGGATACAACAAGTCATAAGAAAAAGTGCCTTTCAAATATTTGAAAATTTCTTTTAATGGCACTTTAATGAGATTCGTTGGGATAGTTTTTGAGGTCGAGCCATATAGACATAAGGCATATGGATTGTCGAGTTTATTGGAATAATACAAGAAAACATACCTCGAATTTGTTTGTCAATTGATATGCCTTTCTCAACCTTTGTCAATTTTTAGCCATAGAGATTGAGATGGTTCTTTCTTTCTTCAATGCTTAACTCCTTCAAGAGTTCTTTTGAAATATAGCCATCTTCTTGGTCCAAGCAAGAAATTGAGCTCCCCCATCATACTTATTTCAAGTACACCTTGCATCAACTTGGAAAAATATCTTGCACAAATATTCATTAGTAGTACCAAAAATATTCTCATAAATATGCACAAGTAAACAATCTTGCCCTTTTTCAAAAACAAAGAGAGTAGTATCAACTTTACCTCTTGTAAAATTATTTAGCAAAAATAGCTAAGTCTATCAACCGTACAAGGCCTTTAAAAAACAAAACATTTGGCCTAGAAAAAATTTTAAACCCCGGAGGTTGTTTTACATAGACTTCTTCTAGAATAAAACCATTGAGAAAATTGGATTAAACATTCATTTTGTAAAGCTTGAAATTTTCTTAAAACAAGAATGGGCAAGTAAAATGCAAATAGCTACTAAATGTGCTATAAGTGCAAATGTTACATCAAAAACAATTACCTTCTTCTAGAAAATACCTTCAAGCTACTAACCTTGCCTTAGTTCAACCAATGTTGCCTTGGTTATCGAGTTTGTTCCGGAATACCCTTTTTGTCTACTTCATTACTATCATCATAGGGCATCCAATTTGTCTAAGGTGTTCACAATAGAACATATACATCCAAATATTTTGAGGTAACTAATATTTGGAGTACTTCATTTCTCATCTACACAACTTAACAAACTCATTAACGGCATCACTTATATAATCAAGAATAAAAATAGCCCAAAACATGTCTCAATCATCAATCACAAAATATCTTGCAAAAGAGCATAGTAGAAAGAGACACTATATATATAGACCATGAAGCAAGAAACACATACTATGCATTTAGAAGACCATCAAAATTCTAATAAATCATGCAAGTTCAAATACGCTTAAGAAAGCTACAAAAGGTCTCTTTTGAATTTTGAAAATTTGATAGCATATAGTTTAGACCTCATTTAAAAGAAGTATTTGAACAAGAGTTGACAAAGCAAATATGTGCAATCGAATAGTGCCTTTCAAAAAAAAATCATCTTAATGGCACTTGTATAAAATACTTTGAAAAACAAGCACATAGGCATATGGCAAAACATATATCGAGTGTATAAGAGTAAGACTAACACAAGTAAACGTACCTCGATAGTTTATGCCTTTCTTGACCAATAATGACGTAGATGGCCATTTGTGAAAATATGTAAATCCTACACAACTCTTAAAACAAATCTAGCACAAATCATAATGATAAAAGTGTAGGCTAAGAGATATCACAAGTAAGCTCATGCCATAAAAATCCATGGGAGATGATAACACACTCTAGTCTACAAAAATGCACAAGAGTTTTAAAAACATCATATAAGATCTTCTTTTTTCAAAAACATTTTAAAAGCACAAATATATATTGAAGACCTTAATTAAAAGATAAATACTTGAAAACTCATTTGCAATATAGGCACAAATAAAAACATGCATACTAACTAGATAAAATGCATATTTTAAATGGGGAGATACGGTTTACCAATTACGCCGTTTCCATAGGTTGTGCCGTTCCCATTGTTGATGATATCTTCCCCTTGAGAAGTCACTTTGTTGATGATGGCTTCTTTGATTGCTCCATTTCCAAGGTTTGTTACCTTCCCATTGTTGATGGTCTCTTCTTCTTTGAAAATAATCTTGTTGATGATGTCTTTGCCATTTCCAAGGATTGTATTCTTCCCATTTTTGATTGCATCCTCTTCTTGGAAATTGGCTTTGTTGAAAATGTTTTCTTCTTCTTTGATCAAATGACACGGTCATTTGATGTCTTCTTGGCGGTATGAATTTTCTTCGATCATTATTTCGCCGGGTACCTATCAACAATTTATTTTGTGGTACCCTCATGTGCTTGGGTCCTTTGGGATTAGTCTTGAGACTTTTAGGTCTCCAACAATAATTAGAGCTATTTCTAGCCCGACACGTATTTACCGTATGACCCTTTTTACCGCAATAAAAGCATGTAATAATTCTAGGAGCATAATGACCAACGTGCTTAAAGACTTGATTCTTTTTCATGTGATTGACACCCTTAGGCTTATGATCAAGTTCTAATTTCGAATTATCACCACAATCAATAATATCGGTCATTCTATCGGTACTCAAGTTGGATTTAGATAAATCATTTTTCAAGCAATTTATATCCTCAACAAGAGTACTATTTTCTTTCTCAAGGTTTCTAACCTTGTCAAGAGTGGTGGTGTGAGCACATGATAGTGATTCATAGGAAGTAAATAAACTATCCTTATCATTTTTCAAAACAATGAATTCCTTTTTCAAATTTTTGTATTTAACAAGTAAGTTTTGGAATTCAACTTGTAGCTCATCATAATCATTTTGTAAATCACTATATTCATTTTGCAATTCATGGTCATAAGAAGTAGAGGGTTTAGAACTTACCTCGTTTTCTTCTTCGATGCCCATGAGGCATTGTTCAACTTGTTCATCATGGGAGGTTGTAGAAGGCTTATCCCATGTTGTTGGATTTGATGTTGTATCCATTTGTGAAGTAGATGCTTTTGAGTTGCTCCTTTCATTTGCATATACTTCATAGATGGCTTCTAATTTTTGCCATACTTCATGTGCCGATTGAATACCTACAACATGATCAAATTCCAAAGTGGTAAGTGAACAAAGTAAAATATTAAGAGCTTTACCATTTAAAGAGATGATTTTCTTCTCTTCATCATTGAGCTTTTTGAAGCCTTTTGAGGTGTGTGGTGTATCTTTCATCGGAATGGATTCTCCATTAATGACGGTGTTCCAAATGTCGAACCCGCAACCTTGTAAGTAGCATTCCATTCATTCTTTCCAAAATATAAAATTTTTGGAATCAAACCGAGGTGGCTTGGTGGTGGAGGTGCCGGAAAGATGAGCTTCGTTCGTAGCCGACGATCGTTACTCTTCACTCGCGATGTGAAACGAGCTTGCCAAAGAGTTTGGCTTTGATACCACTTGTGAGTCCAAGCGGCTACGATAATCTAGAGGGGGGGTGAATAGATTATCTCCATCTTTTTCGATTTCGCCCTCTTTTTATAACCGAATGCTCAAACACAATAATAAAGGTGCGGAATGTAAACAACACACGTCGATTTAAAGAGGTTCAACCCACCTAGGGCCTAATCCTCTACCACCCCAAAGATATCCGGATGGATTTCAAAAAGAAAAGAATTTTATTAATTACCACAATTAATACAACACCAACTTACAACAACACCTAGAAGAGCACCACACTCTTCTTCAACACCACCTTTGAGATTACCACAATCTCACTTGAAGATTACCACAATCTCCAACGGCACCTTGTGAAGATTACCACAATCTTCAACCTTGAAGAACACCAAATTCTTCAACACCTCAACAAGAAGATTACCACAATCTTCTCACACCTAACACCTAGATCACCCAAGCAGTGTGCTCTTACCACAAGAACACTCACTCACAAGGATATCTTGTGTTCAATGATAACCCAAAAATTCAAGATTACAACTCGATAGTGAATAATACAATTGAGTGCAAGTGTAATCAAGAATAGCCTAGACCTCAAGGATGTGAAAGTGAATAGCTAGGCAAATTACAACAAGAAATAAGACAATGTAAGAACAAGTGTATTCTTGAGTGTATCTTGTTGTGTTGTAGTTTTCTCTCTTATTGTGTTGCTTCAATTCTTCCTCTATTTATAGAAGATGTCTTGTACATGATAGGCTTCTCTTGGGGACATGAATTCTCAGAAAATTGCAAGACAATTGAAGAAAAGAGTCAGAAATCAATCCCACAAATTAAGGAGAAGATGTCTGCTGCACAACGGTTACATTTTTGCTGTCAAACCTAAGGGCGACCGGTCGCACACAAATAGACGTTTGAAAATGAGAATACATATTTACACAGGGCGACCGGTTGCCCTGACCATTTTCTGCAAACATGAAGTTTTCTGTTTTTCTCAATCTTTCAGGTACGGGTTGCCCTATACGGCGACCGGTTGACCTCAAAACAAAAGTGTTATCCAATTTTATATCGAAAATAAACTTCAAGAAATACTCCGAAAAATAGTGAAAATATTTTAGACTGATCGGGAGTATTAGGACAACATTTAGAAACATTGTTTTGAAGTATAAACATAAAATCATTAGAAGTGTTGTCCAATTTTATCTGAAATAAAACTTGAAGAAATACTCCGTAAAATATTAAAACCATTTTAAATTATTTTGGAGTATTTGGACAACCTTAAAAAAACATTGTTTTGGTATAAAAACTAAATCATCAAAATCATGATAAAACCATTTATCAAACACATCCCTTTCTCCAATTTAACATTTTGGACGTTTTGACACAGCTTGTCAAAGATGAACTCGCTTCAATTCACATCTAACTCCTTCATTATTGATGCCATCACAGTCAGCTTAGTCTGTGATAGCTGATTGTATGACCCAAACTTTATGTCGACGCACTTCACCACCACGTCCATAAGTTTGTGGTACTCTTCCTTAATGACTGTCTTGGTAGCTGGTGGATTAAGCTTGTCAGCTACCTCCTTCTTGGCTATCTCCTTCCATATCTTCATCTATTTGAACTCGTAGTCTTTCAGCTCCATGAGTCCGCTGTTGGGAAGATGTAGCAGCTCAATCAAGTCATTTACAGCGAACTTAACTTTTTTCCCGTTCACTGAGTGAATGCCATCATCATGAAAAAAAGTGTTCACATAGAACATGGAAACCTCCTCCAAGAAGGTCTGAGGCATGTTTACAGAGAGAAACTCCATCAAACCAGATTTCTTTATGTAACGATCCAAATTTTTATGCCTTAATAAGAATTTTATTAATCATGTTATTTGTTTATTTTATAGAATAATAGTAGTTAATTAGAAATTTATTAATGATTTTACTGCATAGTTAATTTGTTAAATTAGGGATAATAAAAGAGTCTTTTTAATTGGATTGGTTATTCATTTTGTTTGGGCCTTATACGATAATTGGACTTTTAATTAGTTTAGAGTATAAAACCAGGCCCATATTGTTAGCAAGTTATTTATAAGCCCATGAATTCTAAACCTAACCCAATTAGGAGTAGGTGAAAACACAGATATAAGACACGTAAAATACACACATATGATTCACTACAGTAGGGTTAGAGAATCGGCCAGAGAGAAAAAGAGAAGAAAGAAATGTGACTTCCCCGACGCGATTGATTCGAAAGATGCCTGAAAAAAGGATTTTACTACCCCTAAGTTGAGCAAACAAGTAATCTCGTTAGTTTCATATACAATTAGGAATTTAAATTATTATGACGTTTAATTAGGAGGCTTGTCGCCTAATATGTATTCGAATTTGTGAATTATCTGGAACTTCATACGTGCTGATTCATGACTGTCGTCGTTTTGTGGGTAATTGGTAATCCATATGCTTCAGAAATCGCATATGAGTACTTAGCCTTACTGGAACAACAACCCTGTATTATTGTCTGACATTGAAAACAAACTTATTTGGGTGTGATATTAACCAATCGGCAATTACTTATATTTTGGTGGATAGAAGTTCAAATTCTCAATTCATTAATGCACTCTGACATCATCATCTTTAAAGTTATGAATCTGCCCACTTTTGGAATCAGCTATATGCAATTTTATTTCTATAGTAAACATGTATAATATTGTTTGATTAAATGATATATGATTTTCCCCTATTAACGCAATATAGGTTTTTCCTTGACTAATTGAAAACATAGTTTATCTCTAACTAATTGAATGTAGGATTTTTTCTTGGCTAATTGAATGTAGGGTATTCCCTTGATTAATTGAATGTAGGATTTTCCCTTAACTAATTGAATGTAGGGTTTTCCCTTGACTAATTGAACACATGGTTTATCCCTAACTAATTGAATGTAGAGTATTCCCTTGATTAATCGAATGTAGGGTTTTCCCTAGACTAATTGAACATAGGTTTTTCCTTAACTAATCGAATGTAGGGTTTTCCCTTTACTAATTGAAGGTAGGGTTTTCCCTTGACTAGTTGAATATAGGGTTTCCCTTGATTAACTGAATATAGGGTTTTCCCTTAAATAATTGAATGTAGGATTTTTCCTTAACTAGCTGAATATAAGATTTTTCCCAAATTAATGTTGAGTACCTTTAATGTAGGTCTATCATTATTTAGATGTTTCAAATCATGTTTACTTTTAATATGTTTGCTAATTAATGTGATTTGATTATTATGTTTATGCTCTTTAAGTTTATGTACGTATTCAACTGAAGTTGCATCACTTAGGTTCATGCATCATGTTAATGTAAGATCATAGCATTTCACGAGCATACAAAGATTAAGTAAAGTCAAGTTTTAAGGTCTATAATTAATAATGTTTTTAATAAATGGGTGCACACTGTTCTATGATGCTGGAGTGAGTGGGAAATGGGCGCGGGGGACCGGCGTTCCGACAATGTGCCGCTTGCGGCTAATGTTAATGTTCAATGAAAAGGGCCTTCGGGCAAAACGAATGGAAATGGCCTTCGGGCAAAACGAATGGAAATGTGCCTTCGGGCAAAATGTTAATCGGGTTCCAAATAACAAGGCCCACTGCGACCCTGATTAGAACAATGTGTTACCAAGTGAGCTCGCGTCCTAAGAATGTTTTATGAAAAGAAAGACAATGTTTAAAGTATGAATGTGAAAGGTTTTTAAGTATAGAATGTGTAAAGTCTTTCAAGTTAAATGTAAGATAATGCATTAGGCATGCATTCATGCATGAGGTTACTTGTTGAGCTCCTTAAGCTCATTCCACGAATGTTGTCTTTTTTTTTCATATGAGAATGATGAGGAGGAAGGAGATGGCGGGGCGCAGTGACTCGGAAACCCATGTCCTTCAGTTTAACTTATGTTTTGTTGAGTTGACTTATTAGTATATTTAATGTTGAACGTCGTTTTAATTTTCAGTATGATTGTTTTGGACTAATAGTTTTAGTATTTATTTCCGCTGAAGGTTTTCAAACTAAGTAAGATTTTTATTATCCGTATTTTAAGGATTTCTTTAGAGTATTTTTATTGATTATTTTTCGTATTAAAATTTAAGCAAGCTTGAAAATGGGTGCTACATTTAGTGGTATCAGAGCCCAGGTTTTTTCAATTCGGTTCTGTAGACTTTGAAACGATTTAATTTATGACAAGGTTAAAGTCATCAAGTCATGGGTTCTGAGTCGCGCTCTGAGCATCTCCCTCCACTATATGGTAAGTTTTACAGTCAGTTTAATTATGAATGTACAATGTCGTACTGATGTTTCTGGCTTTAGATTGCAGTTGAGAATGCACTTTGGGTGACATAGATTATTTGATGCAGTCGTAAATATTTCGTGAATTGTATTGATTTATTTATTGTATGTGATTAGTTACTTTAACTTTTTGTCCCACGTGAGTAAATGTTTCTAAATCTAGTATTTGTATTTGAATTTAGATTGGTTTACCGACACCCTAAGACTTAAATTTCTGCATATATTGTTTCTAATATAGGATCTTACATAATTCTATCATGTCCCCAAGCATTTACTTGTTCCAATCTTTGGTTTATCCTTTAGTATTTTCAATTTTTCTTTAGAGAAAAATAATCTTATCATCAAATCTTAATTTTATTCTTTTCTAATTCTCCAAAAAACTTGAAAATTCAAATCCAAATGCCAACAATCATGAACTCTAAACGACATTGGCTTCCAATTATCATTTTTCCTTTCTCATTCGAAATGATTGAACAACGGTCAGAGATGTTTCTTTCCAACCCCATTAAAATGCAATTCAACCATATTTCCATCCACCCATCTGGGATAATAATTCTATCTAACTGACTTGCACAATTGTCGCCACATTTATACCAAGTGAATCTTCTTATTATGAGAGAGATTAATAACCCCACAATTTCTAATAAAACTATTTCTTTCGTTTCTCTATTGTTCACATTACCTGCATTATCTTTTCTTTTTCATTGAAAACTGCCTACATTAAAGTCATCAACAATGCACTTTTTTGATTCATTGTTTGAATTTTGTATGTATCTCCTCCCAATGTTTTCTTTTCCTAACAAATGAACATGATGAATTAACATTGCAAATTTTATCAACTCGTCATGATTCCCCCATTTCCTTATTATTGTTAAACTGTATTTGATAAACCAATCTTTGATGAAATCTAAATATTCTATTATCCCATGTATTGAGTAATCTACTTGATGCTCCTTCAGAACCCAGGTATCCTAACCGAAAATCGTTATTTGACCATAACTTTATACTGAACTCTCTATCAATTTTCTCCATTTTGTTTCCTGTAGACAAGTAAAGTTCACCCATTCCTTCCTAATAATTTCTTTAACCCCTCTTTTCTTAACACTCTCCGTGACATTAAATGATAAAATCTAGAATTCAAATCCCCAGCAACATATAAAGTGTTTGTGTCCCGCTGATTGAATCTGTTTTATTATATTATCCTACAATTCTCTTTTCCTCTTTTAGAGAATATTATGAATAAACGTTGATGATCACCACCTCCTTTTGCTCCATACCCCAATTGTCTTTGGTAGCTAAGCACTCGTCCAAAGCCCAACAATCATTTAACACAATTTTTTTTTTGTTCCAAATACTTCGTATTCCATCCCAGGCTCTTTGTGAACTCAAGAATTTCCAGTCGAAGTCATTGTTAGCCCAAATTTTTCTACATAAATTTCTATTTATTTCCTCTGTATTGATTTCCTGGATACAAGCAAAATCTATCCACTCGTTTACATATATACTTCTTGATTCCTTTTTCTTCATTCTCTCTCCCAGCCCTCTAATATTAAAGCTTTGTAGATTCATTTCTTACCTATTTTTCATCCAGCCCGTGGGATAATCTTTACTGTTTCATATTGTTGTTTCACACTCCCTTCTTTCAAGCTCATTTATTTTTTTCAATTACCTCCGGATTATTTCCTTCCGGTTTCAAATCCAAGCATTTTCTAATTCCTCTACCTATCCTTTGATCATGTTCTTGCAAAACACTCGATTATAATTGGTTATGTTATTATCAAATAACGAATTTTTCATTTGGTAAAATTGGGATATTTTTGGATTTCCTCCCTACTTGATTTCTGCCTCCCCTTTCAGTATTTGTTTTGTCTTCTTCCTTTTATTTGTTGCTACTTATCTCCTGCTATGTTCGCGAGTCAATTTTCTCTTCTCTATTTGCCTCTCAATTCCCTATTTCCCATCTTGATTTTCTCTCTACTTTATATTCTTTCCTCTCTGACTTCCATCTTCTTATTCTCTCTGCAATTGAGTAATTTGTTCAAATTGAATGGATCACTAAGTCTAAATGAGCTTTTCTATGATTGATTTTGGGCCTCATCATCACTGTCCACATTTTTGGGCTTGCTATATTTTCGTTAGATTTTTTTCGTTTAGTCTTTGACCCATGTTCTCATCCGTTTTGATATCTTGGGCTTGCTAATTATTATTGTCTTTTTGCTTCTCTTTAAAAGCTATTGAATCCTCAAAAAAGAGCTCGGTTCATATGGATTATATCCATATCTGACAAAGAATTTCTCAACTATTGTGTGAAGCCTACCTCTGTTTCCAATTCTTTTATATTCTTAGTCTCCCTCATTTCTTATTTGTTCTTTCAATTTTTTTCTTTCTTTCTTTTCTCTGTGGTTATTCTTACCTTTTGCATTGGGATTCTCGATTGATCATATATTTTTCTTTCTTCTTGATTCAACTCCTTATCCGATATTTTGTTATCTCTATCTATCTTTGTTTTTTTTGTTTTTCTTTCTTCCTCTATTTAACAGAGGCTCAAGTTGAAATGCGTCAATATTTTAAAGTTACCAGTAGACCTCTGTCCTAATTTTCCTTGTGGGCTCACAAAGATCGCACTCTCTCATTTGGGCTTCCAAGAATATTGGGTTATTCATCATCAGAATTTATTTCCTTAATCCAATTTTCGTCTGTTTTAATTTCGTTTTTTGTGGACTTCGAACTCGCTCGGGCCCATTTATCCCATCATCGGTTTCTTCTCTTTATATGTTTTGAATTGGATTTTGTATTCTTCATGAGTCAATGACCTAAAAATATTGTGGCTTTGAAATTCATCATTCATCCTCAATCAATATTCATTATCATTCTCTATGTTTGGCTGGTGGGTTTCTTTGTCTCCACCATCTTTTAACTTCCACAATTCACATCTTTTATTGTTACCCACCATTTTTGTGGTTTTGGTGATATGTTACATGCTTATTCAGATACGTTATTTTTTTTTCTGAATAGATTATCATAAATGTTGGTTGGTGAGCGAAGTTTCTTATTTTATCTACATGTGCAGTGTCAAGTATTTGCATGACTGAGTGCTTAAAGTTCAAACAATTTATGTTTTACGCTTGCGAGTTTCATGTTTCTTCAATACTCTCTTTCTATAGTTTGCTTATTAATTTCCAATTTATGTATGGAGTGAAAAAAAATGTGTCAAAGTTGATTTTCACGCCTGAGCATATTATATTTTTATATTTGACAAGTTTCGAGGACGAAACTCTTTTAAAGGTGGGCATAATGTAACGACCCAAATTTTTATGCCTTAATAAGAATTTTATTAATCATGTTATTTGTTTATTTTATAGAATAATAGTAGTTAATTAGAAATTTATTAATGATTTTACTGCATAGTTAATTTGTTAAATTAGGGATAATAAAAGAGTCTTTTTAATTGGATTGGTTATTCATTTTGTTTGGGCCTTATACGATAATTGGACTTTTAATTAGTTTAGAGTATAAAACCAGGCCCATATTGTTAGCAAGTTATTTATAAGCCCATGAATTCTAAACCTAACCCAATTAGGAGTAGGTGAAAACACAGATATAAGACACGTAAAATACACACATATGATTCACGGCAGTAAGGGTTAGAGAATCGGCCAGAGAGAAAAAGAGAAGAAAGAAATGTGACTTCCCCGACGCGATTGATTCGAAAGATGCCTGAAAAAAGGATTTTACTACCCCTAAGTTGAGCAGGCAAGTAATCTCGTTAGTTTCATATACAATTAGGAATTTAAATTATTATGACGTTTAATTAGGAGGCTTGTCGCCTAATATGTATTCGAATTTGTGAATTATCTGGAACTTCATACGTGCTGATTCATGACTGTCGTCGTTTTGTGGGTAATTGGTAATCCATATGCTTCAGAAATCGCATATGAGTACTTAGCCTTACTGGAACAACAACCCTGTATTATTGTCTGACATTGAAAACAAACTTATTTGGGTGTGATATTAACCAATCGGCAATTACTTATATTTTGGTGGATAGAAGTTCAAATTCTCAATTCATTAATGCACTCTGACATCATCATCTTTAAAGTTATGAATCTGCCCACTTTTGGAATCAGCTATATGCAATTTTATTTCTATAGTAAACATGTATAATATTGTTTGATTAAATGATATATGATTTTCCTCTATTAACGCAATATAGGTTTTTCCTTGACTAATTGAACATAGAGTTTATCTCTAACAAATTGAATGTAGGATTTTTTCTTGGCTAATTGAATGTAGGGTATTCCCTTGATTAATTGAATGTAGGATTTTCCCTTAACTAATTGAATGTAGGGTTTTCCCTTGACTAATTGAACACAGGGTTTATCCCTAACTAATTGAATGTAGAGTATTCCCTTGATTAATTGAATGTAGGGTTTTCCCTAGACTAATTGAACATAGGTTTTTCCTTAACTAATCGAATGTAGGGTTTTCCCTTGACTAATTGAATGTAGGGTTTTCCCTTGACTAGTTGAATATAGGATTTCCCTTGATTAACTGAATATAGGGTTTTCCCTTAAATAATTGAATGTAGGATTTTTCCTTAACTAGCTGAATATAAGATTTTTCCCAAATTAATGTTGAGTACCTTTAATGTAGGTCTATCATTATTTAGATGTTTCAAATCATGTTTACTTTTAATATGTTTGCTAATTAATGTGATTTGATTATTGTGTTTATGCTCTTTAAGTTTATGTCCGTATTCAACTGAAGTTACATCACTTAGGTTCATGCATCATGTTAATGTATGATCATAGCATTTCACGAGAATACAAAGATTAAGTAAAGTCAAGTTTTAAGGTCTATAATTAATAATGTTTTTTAATAAATGGGTGCACACTGTTCTATGATGCTGGAGTGAGTGGGAAATGGGCGCGGGGGACAGGCGTTCCGACAATGTGCCGCTTGCGGCTAATGTTAATGTTCAAGGAAAAGGGCCTTCGGGCAAAACGAATGGAAATGGCCTTCGGGCAAAACGAATGGAAATGTGCCTTCAGCAAAATGTTAATCGGGTTCCAAATAATGCGCCCATCGCGACCGATTAGAACAATGTGTTACCAAGTGAGCTCGCGTCCTAAGAATGTTTTATGAAAAGAAAGACAATGTTTAAAGTATGAATGTGAAAGGTTTTTAAGTATAGAATGTGTAAAGTCTTTCAAGTTAAATGTAAGATAATGCACTTGGCATGCATTCATGCATGAGGTTACTTGTTGAGCTCCTTAAGCTCATTCCACGAATGTTGTCTTTTTTTTCATATGAGAATGATGAGGAGGAAGGAGATGGTGGGGCGCAGTGACTCGGAAACCCATGTCCTTCAGTTTAACTTATGTTTTGTTGAGTTGACTTATTAGTATATTTAATGTTGAACGTCGTTTTAATTTTCAGTATGATTGTTTTGGACTAATAGTTTTAGTATTTATTTCCGCTGAAGGTTTTCAAACTAAGTAAGATTTTTATTATCCGTATTTTAAGGATTTCTTTAGAGTATTTTTATTGATTATTTTTCGTATTAAAATTTAAGCAAGCTTGAAAATGGGTGCTACACTTTAGGTAGCCAACAATCATTCTGGACCTTTCCTTGTCAACAGACTGCTTGACAATGCCTTCAGCGTCAATCAGTGCACCGGAGTACACTTTCTCGACGAGATTTGCAAAATCAAGAGCGAATTTCTTGGGTGCTGTTGGATTTCTTGAAATGCTTGAGGAATTTGAGAGGTTTTTCTTGCAAAGAGAATTTTGATAGTTCTAATGCTTGAGAGTAAAGTGAAAAAAGAGAGAAATTTGAAAATATATATATATGAAATGTGAAGAGACTATTTTGGGATTCTCAAAATTTGAAATGCGATCAACGATCCAGATATAAATGTGCAAAAAGCATTAATCACGTCGCATTTAATGTGAGGAGCATTTATAGCCAATCATAGGTTACTGCCACAACTTTTCAGTATACCACATTTAATGATCCTGACATTATCGTCAAACATTCCCGTTTTAATACAAATGACCTCATTTTATCTCTTATTTCATAGATAGTATGCTTTATCATTTATGACTCAACTCTGCTTATCTCTATCTTTAGTCTGCTGATGGAGACTTAGCTGTTCAGCTAACTCAACTCTGATGAACGACTAAATAGGTTGTTTTACTCTGCTAAACGAGCAAAACTCTTTTGCAATGCAATTTCCCCACCTTTAACTCTGTTGAATGAGTCTTCTGAGCATATTAACTCTGCTCAATCAATCCACGCTCATTCTTAAGTTCTTCAAACCTTAATTCACATAAGGGCTTTGTGAATATATCAGCTAACTACTTCTCAGTTGATACATATTCCAATGTGGTGTCTTTCTTTTCAACATGATCTCTTATAAAATGATATATGACATCAATATGTTTTCTTCTGGAGTGCAATATTGGATTCTGAGTAATTGCAATAGCACTTGTGTTATCACACATAATTGGAGACTTGGGTACAATAGCTGCCTGTAACAATATATTCTACCTCAGATGTAGATGTAGTTGTTGAATTTCGTTTCTTGCTGAACCAAGAAACTAATCTATTTCAAGCATTTGACAAGTACCGGATGTACTCTTCTTGTCAACTCTACATCCAAAGATAGTCCGAGTCCGAGTATACAATCAACTTGAGCCCACCTTCTTCTGGGATACCATAATCCAACTTCTTGCTTCCCTTCAAGTATCTCTAATCTTCTTAGTCAGCAGCTCATATGACTTTCTTTTAAGAGCAGATTGAAATCTTGCACATACACCTACTACAACGGTGATGTCTGGTCTACTGGCAGTTAGTAGAGCAATGACCCAATGAGTGCTCTATATCTTGAATGATCCACTGGCTTTCCTTCTGCATCCATGTCCATCTTGATAGAAGTATTCATGGGAATCTTCACAACTGACTTTTCTTCCATACCGAATTTCTTCATTAAAACTCTGGTATACTTGGTTTGGCTTATGATGGTTCTATCCTTCATTTCTTGACTTGAAGACCTAGGAAGAAAGTCATCTCTCCCATCATGCTCATCTCAAACTTTCCTTGCATTAGATTTGAGAATTTGTCATAAAGCTCTTTGTTTGTTGATCCAAAAATGATGTCATCCACATATATTTGCACAAGAAAGATGCTCACTCCATCTTGAATTCTGAAGAGTGTTCTATCAACTTTTCCTTTGGTAAATACATTGTCTATTAGGAATAGGGACGATGCATCATACCATGCTCATGGTGCTCGTTTCAAACCATATAAGGACCCTTTTTGAGCTTGTCAACTTTATCTCCAATAGTTTTTGCTCAAAACCTGAGGTTGTTCCACATAGACTTCTTCTTCTAAAATTCCATTGACAAATGCACTCTTCACATCCATTTGATAGATCGAAAGTTCTTGTAAAAAAGATAAGCAAGAAACATCCTTATTGTTCCAATCTAGCAACAGGTGCAAAGGTCTCATCAAAATCTATACCTTCATCTTGGGGATACCCTTTGGATACCAATCTTGCATTGTTTCTCACAACAGATCCTTCCTCATTCATTTTTTTTGAATACCCATTTTTTACCAATAACATTTTGGTGGTAGGCCTTTGAACCAATTCCCAAACTTTATTCCTTCAAATTGATTCAGCTCTTCCTGCATAGCTAGAATCTAATGTGTGTCATCCAATGCTTGTTACACATCATTTGGTTCAATTTGAGAAAAGAAACATGTGAACATAGCTTCATGTTGAGTTATGGATCTTGTTTTTACTCCTTCTTTGACATTTTCGATCACTAGCTCAGGTGGATGGTCTCTCAGCCATCTCTCATATGCTTGTTACACATCATTTGGTTCAATTTGAGAAAAGAAACATGTGAACATAGCTTCATGTTGAGTTATGGATCTTGTTTTTACTCCTTCTTTGACATTTTCGATCACTAGCTCAGGTGGATGGTCTCTCAGCCATCTCTCATATGGTTGGAGTAAGTCTGTTGGATTGGTTCTCCTTGAAGCTAAGTTGTCTTGAACAACTTCTCCTTGATCATCTTCATTTAGCTGCAAACCTTCCAGCTGCCTCTCGAGATTCACTAATTCGCCCTCATCAGATCAAGTCTTCTTCGAGATTTGCTTCAAAGAGAATGACTCTTTTGGATAGTTGGTTGATTCATCTTCTTAGCTAACTCTTCAATGTCTTCTCTATTCACATTAGGTTCATCAAAACCACATGGATAGACTCTTATGTAACCATAGTTCTTTTGTTTAGCACTCTAAAAGCTTTACTCTCAGCTGAATATCCAAGAAAGATACCTTCATCAGCTTTAGCATGAAAAGCTTTCAGATGTCCTTGCCATTGTTATGGATAATATACTTGCTTCCAAAAATATGAAAATATTCCACAATAGGCTTTCTTCCTGTCTAAATTTCATAGGGTGTTTTGGACAGCTGCCTATTGATCATACACATGTTCTGAGTGTAGCAATTACAAGCAGTGTTAATGACTTCAACCCAATATCTCTTAGAAAATGCAGCTTCAGCTAACATGGTCCTTACAATTTCCTTAAGGGTTATGTTCCTTCTTTCATCTACTCCATTCTGAGGTGGAGTTCCTGTAGCTGATAACTAATGAGCAATACTATTTTGCATGCAATACTAAGTTATAATCTCATTGAAAAACTCAGTTCCTCCATCAGACCATATCTTGATAATGGTTTGACTCTTCTCATTTTGAACTCCCTTCATCAGCTGAGGAAGCTTCTACAATGTTTTTTTTTCTTACCACTAGGGTGTATTTCTTTCCACATATGCTAGTTGGCTCACTGGTCCAAACAGATCCATGTGCAATAAATGCAAAATCCTTATTGAAGAAGGACTTGGCTTATCCTTGAAAGATGACTTGATCTGGTTTCCTTTCTGACATGCATCACAGATGTTATCTTTCTTGTAGATCGAAGTCCGCAATCCTTCAAGCAAATGGCTTCTTGGGAGCTTGTTGATAGTCTTGAAAATCAGATGACTCAACTTCTTATGCCACAGCCAGCTTGATTTAGTTGTGCTCTTTGTCAATAGACATGTGCTTGGTGTAGTAGTAGACCAATCTATTACATACATATTCTTTTTGCTTATTCTAGATAACACTACTTCATTGGTTTCAACATCCTTGATTTGGCAAACACCCAAGTTGAATCCAACATTATAGCCTTTATCACATAGTTCGCTAATACTCAGCAGATTGAAATTCAGCCCTTCAACATAAGAAATATATGTGATCTCTATTTCATTCTTCTTGATGGATCCAATGCATTGATTTCCCCTGGAGCTTCATTTCCTCCGAATATAACTTTGGCTCCTCTTGATTCCTTGAAATTTGATAAATTATTTTTATTTCCTGCCATATGTCTGGAACATCCACTATCCATATACCAGGTTCCTTGGCACTCTGTTGTTCCCTGAACCTGGAATCAAGGAAATCAAGTTTTAGGTACCCATATTTGTCTAGGTCTTGAGGGGTTAGCCTTATAAGGTGATCCAACCAACATATAGCCAAATGATCCGACTCTAAGGGGGTTTCCACCTATCGGTTCCATAATCATAATGAATCTCTAGTAAATTTCTTTGGAGTTTAAGAACATACAATTGTCTATTTTGTCTGTATGCCTGTGTATGTGTTTGTGCATTTTCTTTTCTAGGATAATATGGAACCTTCTGTGCATGATAAACATTGTGCTAGGGTGCATATATGTGTTGATTTGTTTACTTTGGGAATAACCTATGATGAGTCTGAGGTCTTTGCCACTTGGGCTTGTATCCTATATGACTTGGTTGTTATTTCATTTGAGGGTTCCAATCAGCTGGTGTTGAATAATTTCTACCATTCCTTTCATATGGTTTCTTTTGAAAGAACCTCTGGGGCCTTTGGTAGTTCGTCTTAGGTTTTACAGAATATTTCCTGTTGGGAGTCTATTGTTGATCTTTTCTGAATTTAGTTTCAGCAGCTCTCTCGACAAACTCAGTTGGTTTCTTTCCTTTACCTTTATAACCAAGGCCTGCATATGAGCGTTTGTTATTGTGTGTGGGTGCAACATATGGTGCTTTTGGCTTTTGGATTTCCTCATTACTTGGGGATCCTTTTTCCATGACAACTCTTTTGGAGTCTGGGTATTGACAAAGGAATTGAAACCTAAACCTGCCTTGTCTCCAATTTCTTTATGTATCATCATCAACTCATCCAATATTTTAGATGATTTGTTGAGTGATGCAATCACATTCTTTAGCTCTTGTTCCCTCTTTTCTTTTTCAGCTAGATCTGCTTTTACCTTAGCTATCTCAGCCTTTAGTTCTTTATTCTCATCAGCTATGTGACTAAAAGTACTCAACTCTTCAGTCACCTGTGAGTTTAGGCATTTGAGTTGGTTGTTTTCCTCATTTAGAAGTGTGTGTGTGTGTGAGAATTTAATGTGCTCAAAATCTTTCATCATTTTTCCTAATGAATCATAAAGATCTATGGGTAATGCAGTGTGTGTATCATGATCACTATCATCAGAATTTGAGCTAGATCAGTTAGAGTTTACCTCATCTTCATGTTCCTTAGCCATGAGACATATCAGTGCCTCTTCTTCAGTGCATGGGGAGTAGTCAACTTCACTGTTGTCTGATTCAGCTATCTCCTTACACTCGGTTGTTTATGATTTTGCAGCCATCATGGCTTTCTTTTTTTCTTGTCTTCTTTCCCTGAAGACTTTCTTATCCTCTTAATTCATGTACTTGTTGACTTGTGGATAAGAGCAGTCAACTGCAAAGTGACCTGGTTGTCTGCAATTCCAGCACAGATCTTTAGCTTTATTCTTAGCTCTCTTGGGGGTCCTTTCTTGTTTTCCTTTGGAAGGAGTTGAGTGCCTTCTAGAGGATTCGACTTCATTCCTTTTGTAGTTCTTGTTGAAAAACTTGTTGAATCTCTTGACCAATAAGGAAATCTCTTCTTTATCTAGGATATCCTTTGAGTCTTTTGCCTTTGTTTCTCAAGCCACCAGAGCAGCTGCCTTTGGTACAACTATATCATCTTGCTCTTTCCTTTTGAGCTTGAATTCATATGCTTCAAGACCTAAGAATAACTCATGGTTGGAGATCTTGGTCAGGTCCACTGAATGACTGGGAGCCATCATCTTCATTTCCCACTCAGTTGGGAGTGGTCTTAGGATCTTCATACATATTTTGTTCTAAGTATATTCCTTGCTTAGAGCTGATAACTCATTTGTAATCTCTGTAAATCTGGCATCCAACTGATCCAATGATTCACCAGCCACCACTTTGAAGTTCTCAAACTTCTCACAACAACAGTCAGCTTATTCTCTTTTATTTGCTCTGAACCTTTGCAAATGAGAGTCAGCTTTTCCCATATCTCTTTCGCAGTCCTGTAAGATTTAACCTTGTTAAAAATTTTTTTTATCAAGAGTTGTATATAGAATATCCTTTGCCTCATTGTCCAAATTATATCTTTTTTTGTCTTCGTCTATCCATTCGCTTCGGGATTTTCAATCAGACATGTCTCTCAAAGAACATCTCCAACATCTCTTACAAATGTGTTCACCTTTTCTCATTTTAATGGGTCCATCTTCTATGACAAACCACATTTTGTCGTGCAGCGCGGAGAGGTGTGCCTGCATGCGAATCTTCTAGTCATCAAATTATTCAATAGTAAACATGGGGATACATGATATATTTGCTTCCAGTATAATAACTTGGAAAGAAACTTTGAAAAACTTCAAGTGTTGATCTTTTTGAAAAGATTGATCTAGTTCAAGAACTGCCATGGAAGGTTCTTAGAACTAACTATTCTTATACGACTTCTAGGTCCCAACCTGTCGCTTAAATCTAGAAAAGGGGGTTGAATAGACTTAACCAATTTTTCGATTTAAAATCAAATCAGAGTTTTCACAAGAAAACAGCTAAGTCTCTTCAGAGACAGTTGGGTCAAACCTCAACAAGAGAGTTAACCACTCAACAGACTTGAGAGAGTTGTTGATAGTGTAACTCAGCTGAGTAAAGTTAGTATTTTTGTAATTAGTTTCTTGGTTTTTAACAGCGGGCGTCTTAAGACCCTTTTTAAGATTGTTATCAACACTTGTTTTAGACTTAGTTATAATCAGTTGTATGAGCAAATATATCACCAAGAAATAAATGTGCAGAAAGTAAATTGTTGAAAGTAAAAACACAAATAATTTATAGTGGTTCGAGGATGGGGTAATTCCTCTACTCCACTCTTCTCCTACTCTAGAAGGATTATACTAATGCAACTTGACTTGTTACAAGAGTACAAATACATTCTGAGTAAGCCTTGATCACAAAGCTAGCTTCACTCCTGGGACTCAGCTCTTCGTAAGACAACTGCCTCACTACTTCAGCTCTTCAAATCTTTCGGACTTGACCATGTAGCGCTCTGTCAGATTTGAACGAGGTTCTAACTTGAACCTCTCTCACTTCCTTCACATCATGGATGTGCAGACCCCTTGTTCTTTTGAAACGGTTTTCCTCTTTAATTTTGAAGTTTGCTTCCTTCCTTCACTAAGTTGTGTTGGATAAAATTACTTCGAATGTTAGGCTTGAGTATATGAGAATTTTTAGCTTGAGAGAGAGTATTGAATATTTGCTTGACTGCTCAGATTTTCACTTGTTGTTCTAGTCTCTCTTGTGTCACGTACTTCTTTCCGAAATTCCTCAGCCTTTTATAGTGAGAATTTGAAATTTGTCTGTTGAAGAGATAGACAAATTCAAACGTCACTTCTTGTTTGTAGCCTGCAAGTGCCTGAATTGTACCAGGGTTCTCCAAGCATTCCATTGGCTCCTACTACTTGCACTCTTTCAGCAAGACAACTTTTAAGGTTGTAGGCTTGTCTGTTACCAATTTGGGTAAGTCTTGACCTTTTTTTGCAACCGAATTCTTTAGCTTTCTCTAAGTCCTACATATGCTTTACCTCTTTAGTTGATCTTCTCCTTGGTTCATGGATGACTCTGTTGTAAGTCTACTGAAAGTCACAACTGCTTGACTTGAATGAAGGTCTTCTTGCCCACTCAGCTGCGACACAATTGAATCTTCTCTACACTTCTTCAGCAAGTCTTCTGCATCTTCAACTTGGTTGCTTTATAACTCAGCTCATATTCTAACTATTACAAAGTTTAAATACATATAGAAAATGGGGTGCCAACTTTCTAATCTAAGTTTTCTAAGCATCATCAAAATCTATACAACTAAATTTTCTAACAGCAAATAATTGATACATTTGCATGGATATTAAGTGTGATTAGGTCAGTTTCTCTTGTTGGGCATGATACTGCATATTCTTGTGCACTTTTGTAGGAAAAATAGCTATATTTAAAAGGATATGAGTAGAACGACCCAGACTGGAATGTCGAAAGCCAAGGGATGAACAAAGATGTGAAGAAAACAAGGAAATACAGTTTACACGATCAGCCCATGTAATTTATCACGACAGTATGAATGGTTGGAGATCGAATTATAGAGAACAAATCGCACGACTGGGTCATGTGAAATGACTCGATTGTGTGAATGTATCGTGCGCTTTACAGATACTGAATAAGCTTCATACGACCTGGCCATGTGAAATTCACGTGGGCTTGCAGTTTGCTACGCGCTGCATAATTTGTTTCCTTATTTTGTGAGTACTCTAAAGGGGATCCCGAAAGGGCACTATAAAAGAAAAACGTAACCCTAAAGTCAGATATAACACACTTGGGAGAAAATAGAACACATTAGAGAGAAAGAAATTAGCTACAAAGAATAACAACATGAGACTTATACCAACTACGATAGTTTGAGATTGTGAAGACGGGTCTATATACTCAAGAGGTTTTCATCATCATAGTCTAGAGCTTTTGTTCTATTCCTAATTTCATGTTTAACTCTTTGTTTACTAGTTTGTCTATGGATTTGCAAACAACTATGTTAGGTTAAATCTTTCACTTATAGGACGTGATCAAAACTGTGGATTCATTTTAATTCTAGTTTGATTGTTTCATATATATTTGGTTTCTTGTTATCTATTTATGAATTTGTGGGCTTATTTCTTGTAGATTTATCTGGCCAATACTTTGATGTTTGATTTCTTAATTCATAATTCGGGAGAGAGATCTAACATTAGATAATGGATTCATAATATAAACGTGTTTCTTTACTTTGGCAGAAGGAATAAACTACGTTGGGAATTAAACCCATAGATACACTAAAACTAGTTGTTGTGAAACACTAATTAGAATTAATATTGATGAAACATGTTATGATCATAATCCTGGATTGCTTTTATGATTGATTGATTTCGTGAAGTTGGACATTTTACAATAATTAAATATTTTGGATTGATGGTTTTAGGATTAAATACATACACTTTTTGTTTTATAATCACTTCAATAAAATTGGTATACAAGATTTGTTGTACTTTATGTGCTTCGTATCAATCTTTATGGAATATGACCTTGCTTGCCACTATCTATAAACTACCCCGTACACTTGCGGTTTAGCTAAAAGATTTTAGCGATCAATTTCTCACTCTAGAAATGCCACAAACATACCAGGAAGAAATGTCAATGTTGCAGTATAGGATGACAGAACACACTCTTTAGTAAATGGAAATGAGGTTGTGATAACAGTCGCTGATGTAAGTGAGTTGTTGAAGTTGCCCAACTCTTGTCTAAGTGAACTGAAGGACCATGAGTTTGATCTGGAGATGTCATGGAAGAAGATTTCTACGGATGAGGAGGTAGATAACTACAATCCATCAGGTACCAAGGTTGTGGTGAAGGAGGAGTACCAAAAGCTAATGGACATAGTGTCTAAATGCTTGG
The DNA here is from genome assembly GCA_016081115.2 of Rehmannia glutinosa. Taxonomy (NCBI): domain Eukaryota; kingdom Viridiplantae; phylum Streptophyta; class Magnoliopsida; order Lamiales; family Orobanchaceae; genus Rehmannia; species Rehmannia glutinosa. The sequence goes on along the minus strand of JABTTQ020000284.1, from coordinate 55,155 downwards.
ATATCATATTTGGCTCTTACAATCAACTGTCAACAGCCAAACTGATAGTTATATCAGCCATCTTGGAAGAGATGGAAGTAAATTGGGCTGAGTTCATCTATGCTAAGCTAAGTCAGAATGTGATGAACTGTGAAGCGGTGGATTGCAGGTTCAAGAACACCCTGGAGTATGGGTTAGATCTTAGTTATCTTATGGAAAAGAATGGTTTGCCTCTATGGAAGGGAAAACATTTTAATGTCAACAAGAGAATGTTCCGAGGTAATCTCTCAGCTTCCAAGAAGAAAGCCCATGCAAAAAAGGGCACTTCTGAAGGGGAAACAACTAAAAGCTAGCTAGTTGCCCCAGTTACAAAGTAGAGGAGGATAACTGCTCCAAAGAAGTAGAAGATTTTACCCAAGAGTAGACTGTGTGATGAGCGTGATGAGTCAGCTATCGTAGTTGACTCTGAGGCAACAAAATCATATGCAACTCCACTTTAAATTCGATCAAAGGTAGTGGAGGATAAGCCATCTGTGTTGGTTGCCCGAGACTTAAAGGAATCGACTACCGAGCAGAGGGTTGAGGCAGCTGCAGTTAATGTTGAAGAGACAATTATTGAAGTTGTTGTTGAGTCGGCTATGAAGGTATGGCCTGAAGGAGGATAAGGACTTCCTGAGTTAAATGTTGATTCTTTGCCACCTAAATCAGTGTCTGAAGAGAAACACTCCTCTCTATATCCTGAGGAGATGAAGAGGATATCTGAATGGGCTAGGTGGAAGTTGAGGAAAAGCAGAATCCAATTTACGTGCCTAAAATGATAGAGGGAGAGAAATGGATTCTCGAATTCCTAAATGATACCTTTGTATCCCAAGCATTGGATCATCAGTATGTGTGCATAATTATGTACAGGAGGAGACGAGAGGGAAAGAAGAAGGAATTGGAGAAGGGAAAAGCCACAGCAGGGTCACACATCTGTATGCCTTGGACAGCTGCTGACCAACTGTCTGAGGCTGATGAAGGGAAGTTGGATGAAATTGAAGATGGTAAACTGCGAGAGGCCATTCGGGAATTGAAAGAGATGGCTAAGCGGAGACAAAACTAATCGGGCAAGGGGAATGTTCATCCCCTACCCAAATCATTGGGTATGTGATGTGAGAAACATCTACATTGTCATCACCGATCACTCCCTTTCACCTCAAAAACACTCAAACTCGAGGTGAAACCACGATTGAGACTATGGAAAAATAGTTGGAAACCCAAGATGGTAGAAATATGGTTGAGGCCAATGAAGGCGATAAAGCAACAGTGGATGTAAGTAAAAATCGAGGATGATAATGAGGAAGTAAGTGGTGGTGTAGAAGAGAGCACACTTACCCCATAACCTCCTACTGATGAATCTGAGCCTACACAAAAGACTACCGTTGAGACAACAGAGAAAAAAACCATTGAAGGAAGCTAGTGAAATAGCTTATTTGCTTTTGCCAAATAACCCCACCGAGATCAATGTTGAACTAGTTGTTGAGACAGCTGAGATGGGGAGAGCTAAGCAAACTCTCATCACTGCTCCAGCAGTTGAGACTGATGAAAAGGAGGTAGTTGAAGAATAGATGGTGGATTTGGATGAACCAAAGCTTGAGACTACCGTGGAAGAAGAAGTGGTTGTCGGTTGCCAAGAAGAGTAGAATCTGGGTACAAAGTCACCGAGCCAACAATCAACTGATGCGGTAGAGGAAACAATTGATGGTGAAAATGCCAACACTACTAATCTAGTGATTTAGAAGGTGAAGGATCTCGAGCTATTGAACCTGAGATGGCCGCACGAAACACAACTTCGAGATGGACATCGATGATGCGCAACAGTCTAACCCGGATGATCAAGGTCAAGCGGCAGGTCCAACTTTGCACATTATGGTTTTGTGTTGGTTGATCCTCCCCTCAAGCCGCTAAAATCCGATGCAAGTGACGTTGTTGAGACAATCGATGCACTAGAACAAATGAAGCGAGAATCTATTGCCGTGAAGTTTTTAACACAACACAACCAAATGAGCAGATAACACAACTACTCGTCCAATGAAGTTAACCCAACTGACGTGTAAAGAGTTGCACATCAGGGAGAAGAGGCAAGGAATCCCACAAGAGATGAAGTGGGACCTTTCTAAACTCCTAACGACAATTCTAATGAAAATTTAATTTTCTTGAAGAGATTCTCAATGAAGAGCCGTGTACAAGTGTGTCCTATTCCAGTGATTGTATTATTGTCAAAGAACCAACTGAGCCCACAAAAATAAGATTGGTTCCACTTGATCCCCGAGGCCAACCCCCTGAGTATGACTTCGCTCTTAGGAAAGACAACCAATTGGCCAATGAACTAAGGAGAGCCTTCATGCACATGTTTGGGGAAATGGATGCAGTGGAATGTGGGTTCAGTGATCTTTTTTTAGGATCGATAATCATGATGAAAATTTTACAAGAGATATGTAGGTCCCAAGGGATGCAGAGTAAAGTCTGGAAAGAGGAGTTGAATAGACTTTACCTAATTTTTCTATTCATAACAAAATCAGAGATTACAAGAAAAAACAACTAAGTCTTTAAAAGACAAATTGTGTTAAGCTTTAGCGAAAGAGTTAACCACTCAAATGACTCGAGAGAAAGATTGAGAGAGTAACTCAGTTAAATGAAGTTAACTTTTAGAAAATAAGTTTTCTTAATTTACAGCGGAAGTCTTACACCCTTTTTAAAGCTTGGTTCATCAACATTTATACTTTTGATTGGTTATTATCAAGTTGGATAGCAAATAAAGCAAGTAAATAAAATGCAGAAATTAAAGTGCAGAATTTAAAGAACACAGAGTGTATAGTGGTTCGAGGATTGGGTAATTCCTCTACTCCACTCTTCTCCTACTCCGGGAGAAATTTATTAGTGCAATGATAACTTTGTTACAAAAGTACAACAGTCCAATATTGCTTTGATGACATAGCCAGCCAATCTTCTTGGACTCAGCTCTTCGCATGACAGCTGCCTCACTACTTGAGCTCTTCAAATCTTAATGGATTGATCACACAGTCCTCCTTCAGATTTGTATCCAGTTCGATCTTGAACCTCACTATATTTCCTTCCCTTCTTGGAAATATAGACCCCTTTGCTTTTAAACAAATGTTTTCCTCTTCAATTTTGAAGAACTTCTTCTATCTTTCACGTGAGTGTTGGATGAAGTATCTTAGAATAAGACTTGAGAATATATGAATTTTTGCTTGCGAGAGTATTTGCAGTTCTTAGCTCTGTGTCTTGCTTGTATGAATGCTCTCACTTTTCTCTCTGGAAATTCCACAACATTTTATTGTATGAGTTCAAATTTTGTCCATTGAAGAGATAGACAAAATTCAAACTCTTACTTAGTATTCATTGGCTTGTCTTGTTTCTACAAATAGCGTTGATGTTGACCCAACCTTTGCAATGTGGTACTTGCAAAGCTTCGAAAAGGATCGAGTGTTGCATGCTTCTCGTTGGCTTAAGCTTTTGCACTCTTTCAAAGGGAACACTTTAAGGTTGCGTGTCCGTCTCTATTACCAAATCGTAAAACTTTTGACTTTCAACACAACATACTCTTTCAGATGACTTTGAGTCCTTCACCGCTTTACCCTCGAGTTTAGTCATCTCTATCATTCCTTGGTTGACTCTATTGTAAATCTTCCAAAGACTTAACTAATGTACTTGATCAAGGTCTTCTAATCCACTCACCGCAACTTAGCCGATTGCCTCTCGCATTCTTCAAGAAGTTTCTCAGATATTTTACTTAGCTGCTATTTGAATCAGCTAAGTTATCTATCTATTACAAGGTACAATTTACATACCTAAATGTGGTATACCAACTTTCTAATACAAATTTTTTTAAGCATCATCAAAATCTATACAATACATTTCCTAACAGATCAGTGCGAGATTATGTTGAATGTTAAGGAATGGTTAGCTGAGATGACTGCTTTTTCAAGGGAGAAAGAAGGAAACCTTCAATGATTGTTCAATAGATTGGTTATCTAGGGCTATGATCAAATCGCATAGGTTCGCCAGAAAGACAGTTTTCAAAGGATTAACCAGGGCTGACAAAGTCACATGAACTTATTGATGACAAAGATTGAGAAGAAATTTGAGCACTTGGAAGCATCAGTGAATTAGAATACCTCATCTTTGCAGGATTTTACAGAGAGAAACAAGAGACATAACACAAGTGAAAGCAAGAATCTGAAAATTAAAAATCTCTCTCGAGTTAAACCTACAATCCTCAAGCTTCACCAAGAATACTTCATCCACCACTTTTAGTGAAAGATAGAAAGAGTTTCAACAGTTAAAGAGGAATATTTGTGAAAACAAACCGGGTCTACATTGTCTTGTATTGAAGGAGTGTAGTAAGGTTCCGACAAACTAAATGACTCGTGCAGGGAAGGCTTCGTGACCAAATCCTCGTATTTCTAGTGAGTCAAGAGCTAGAAGTTGTCTAGCAAAAGTCAATCTCATTAGTAGTTGGTTGTGTGATCAAGACTACTAGCCCTAGGACTGTTAGAAAAGTCACTTGTTACTTACTAGATTCCTCCTTGAGAAGGATAAGAGTGGATGTAGAGGAATTACCACATCCTCGAACCAATATAAATATTATGTCTTTATATTTTTGCAATTTATATTACTGCACTTTACTTTCATTTATCTTTATTTCTATCCATTCTATATAATAACTCTCTAAAACACTGAGTGTTGATTGGCAAAACTCACAAGGGTGTAAGTCTTTCACTGATTAAAAAGAAAACCAATTTTTTAAAGCAATTGTTATTTTTCAGTTGAGTTACTCTATCAACAACTCTGTCAAGAGAACTGTTGAGTGGTTAACTATCCTGCTGAATATCAACCCAGCTGTCTGAAAGGACTTAGTTTCTTTCCTTGAAATTCTGATTTTGCAAAATCGAAAAATTGTAAAGGCTATTCAACCCCCTCCTAAACTTTACCTAATACCCCATGGGACCTACAAGACATATTGAACTTAAAAATTGAACTTGAAACTATGAACTCCCTCACAATGGCAAAACTCAAGTTAAAGTTCAAAACCATGAACTTGAACACCCCATTATGGGTGCTCTTAGCAACAATGGTTTGTTCAAGTTCATGATTCATATTAGGTCCCACAAGTCCCTCCTACCACCCCAAATACTTTTCATCTCATTTGTAAACATGTTCAATATATTGAACAAAATTGAATAACGCGAATAATGAACATGCTCCACAATACTAAAAATGGAGTTCATATGCAATATATTCAACATGAAATGTACCATTGTGGGTGCCCTAATTAGAATTATTTAAAAGTTAGGAATCCAAATATTATTTAATGTTTTTTATTAATGAAATCAAAAAAGAAAAAAAAGTATCATACTTCATAATTATAAATAATACATTCAAGGCTGTGTATTTGTGTTCCATCTTCGAAAAGTGATTTTTTAGGGTTCAAAAATAAATACAATTTCCCAATGCTAAATATTAATATATTATGTTTTCAATACAATCAATAAATAAAGTCATTTCAAATTCCAATATTTTTTAGGGTTTAAAAAGTTAAACAATTGTTATAATTATTAAAGGAATTAAATAAAATCTTGTTTCATATATAACAACATAATTTTAGGGGAAAAATAAATATTTCAAAAAATAAAAAATATTCTATTTTTATATATGTATACATAATAAAAAAATACCAAACAAACAACTTCATATCTAATAGTCAAAATGTACAACTTTAAAAGTTGAATATCAAAATACACTGATAAATATTAAAAAAAATCTATTAACATGAAAAGTATGTTAATAAATATAAGAAGTAATTTTCTATATACATTAATATGAATATAATTTTATATTAAATAAAAATTTTTGTTTCTTCTTACATGAATATATATAATTATAATGTTGTGTATGGATAAATATAATATACGTAAATAACATTTGGATACATATTTTGAGATATTTTCTTCAATTAAAATAAATATTTTTTGATTGAATTTAATCAACTTAAATACAATTCTATATAATTATGAAGAAATGAGATAAGCTCAAATATAAACTATACATGTAATATAGATAATCAAAATACTTGAACATACAAAATGATGTCCAATAGCTCAAATGCATAATTTTTAAAGCCCATTATAAAATATTGAGTAAATGTATCATATATTTTCTTTTATTTATTATGTTTATTTTTTATTTTATATATGCAATATATGTGTCAAACTCAAGATCGTAAAATATGATTAATTGGACATATTATATGTAAAAAATGAATATAAAACGGAAAAATTTACTAAAATTTAAAATAAAAGGAAAAGAATGAATATAATAATTAATGCAATACACACACAGATTTGGAAAAGCTTATATAATTCTATTTTTTATATAACTTTAAAAAGTGATTTAGTTAAAGAAAGTTGACCCCAAATATAATAAAATCTCATTTCATTAGTTAAATCCGAAAAGCAAAAAAAAAATTATTTTGAGAATCTGAAAAATGAGCGGGAAAAGTAAGAGTTACTATTCTAAGAATAGTCTTGTAACACAAATTTCGTATCTGTAAAATTACAAACACGAAAAATAATATAAATAATATTTTTATTAAATCAAAAGGAATAAATGTGAGTTACAAACTCTATTTCTTCCTCTGACTCTTCTCTTCAAATATATAATATATGAAAATTGAGAATTTGGAGATGAACTCTTGAGCTTGATCTTCTTCAAATTTGAACTGATTTGAATAACGTTAACTCGAGGGCTTGAAAGCTTATTCCCGAATTAAACACCGTGATTTGAGTGGACTCCACGATGAACGCCTTGAACACCGTGGATCTTCTTGAATTAGTTCTTTTTGACTTGAGAGAATTTCCTCCACCGCCTTCTTGCTGGATTTCTTCTCTTTGAATTGTGTCTGTCATGAATTATGAAGAGGGCCTCTATTTATAGGTGTATGATGAGAATTCTTGCCATAATTGTCGGATGAAACAAGGCGATTTGATTGGCCGATCATGATTTGTCTTGCATATCTTGCCATAAATCAAAAGATTGTGATTTGGTTTGATTTGACTTGATTTATTTACTAAAAAACAGGTAAATCACTTCCTTATTTGCATGATCTTGTCTTGATGGCCAAGAATGAAGATTTTGACATTAGCAATATTTGGCAGTAAATTTAGGTGTCTACAAATGCCCCCTGGCGATTTGTTCACAGACAGCATGTCATGGAGTGAATGAATCGCGAAATTGTTTCACTTGGAATCAATTTGAAGCACATAGATAGTTTATACTCATATCAAGGAGCTCTTGAATTTGTAGATAGTTTATACTCATATCAAGGAGTTCTTGAATTTGTAGATAGTTTATTCTCATATCAAGGAGTCTTCATTTGAGTTTGAGATATGTTGATAGTTTATACTCGTATCAAGGAGTCTTCACTTAAATTGGAGACATATTGATAGTTTATACTCGTATCAAGGAGTAATGATTTAAATTTGAGATATATTGATAGTTTATACTTGTATCAAGGAGTAATCACTTGAATTCGAGACATACTGATAGTTTATACTCGTATCAAGAAGTAATCATTTGATTTTCAAACATATTGATAGTTTATACTCGTATCAAGGAGTATTCATTCGAGTTTGAGATATGTTGATAGTTTATACTTATCAAGGAGTCTTCACTTAAACTTGGGATATAGACCTTTTATACTCATGCCAAGGAGTGTGATTGATAGTTTATGCTCTTATCAAGAGCATTTGAGAATAATTTATTTGGCATCTTTAGATAGTTTATGCACGTATCTAGGAGCATTGAGAGGCTGAAGATGGCTCAACTTCATCATCATTATCATCATCGATATTACTTGAACATTCTTGTTGGTCAAAGTTCAAACTTATCTCAATGGCATGTGCTCGAGTTGCTAACTCTTCAAAAGTTTTTGGCTTAATTCCTCAAGTATGTAACATGGCTCCAATGCATTCCTTGATGCACATCTCAATCGAAGCCTCGGATAATTGATCTCCGCACTTGAGGCTTAAGTCCCTCCAACGATTGATGTAATCGATGATAGACTCTTCCTTCCACCGGCGTGAATTTGAGAGTTCAACATACTAACAATTTAAATCGTGTGCTATAGAAACGACCGAGAAATTCTCGTTCAGCTGCTCCTAATTATCAATCGAATTTGCCCCAAGTCGGTGTACCAATCAAATGCACTTCCCTTCAAGGACCGGACGACCGTGCTTCACTAAATAATCTCCATATGTTCCAAAGATCATTGCACGTTTCAATGAAGTGAGCCACATGTTGCTTTGGATTGCCCTTACCATCAAATTGTTGAAACTCCGGGGTTGATAACCAAAGAGCATCTTCAAGTTGTTAATTCTCGATTGTACGGCTTGGCATAAGTCAAAAATGATTTGGAACTTCCATCAATCTTATTTTTGATAGTCCCCATGATGAGCTCCTTGAGTTGGTCTATCGAATCGTGCCATCAAATGAGACTTGCAACTCCTTTACGGGAGACTCCTCTTTTCCGTTTAGTTGTTGCCTTGAGGATTGTTTCAACATCATCTTGAGCCGACTTCTTTTGCCCATCACATGACTTGAATCAACTTGGTCAACTTTGTCTATCAACTTCATGATTTGGGAGTCTCGCTCTTGAACATGTTTTGTAAGTCCTTCAATGGCCTTCGTCAAATTTACAAGTTGCTCTTCGCGTGAAGTAGCTTGGACCACCAAGGCTGCTACAGTTTCAAATCTTGAGCTTGTAGAATGTGCGTGCACGTCGAGCGGACCTAATGATTCTTTATATGCAGCTCTATGTTTGCCACCTTGTTTCCATGCCCATTCGTTTGTTGGAGGAGTAATTTCATGATTCGATGACTCGCCATCTTCCTTTGCCCCCTTATGATTGTATATTGGAGCAGTGGCTTCGTAGTCTGGCATTAAATGGTTAACATTTGTGGACTTGGAATGGTTGGTCATCTTCGTTGATATATGAACTTGGTTTAAAGAGAAGAGATGAGAGATAGAGATTGTCCCACCGGGCGTGCCAAAATTTGTAACACAAATTTCGCATCTGTAAAATTACAAACACGAAAAATAATATAAATAATATTTTTATTAAATCAAAAGGAATAAATGTGAGTTACAAACTCTATTTCTTCCTCTGACTCTTCTCTTCAAATATATAATATATGAAAATTGAGAATTTGGAGATGAACTCTTGAGCTTGATCTTCTTCAAATTTGAACTTGGATTTGAATAACGTTAACTCGAGGGCTTGAAAGCTTATTCCCGAATTAAACACCGTGATTTGAGTGGACTCCGCGATGAACGCCTTGAACACCGTGGATCTCCTTGAATTTGTTCTTCTTGACTTGAGAGAATTTCCTCCACTGCCTTCTTGCTTGGATTTCTTCTCTTTGAATTGTGTGTCTATGAATTATGAAGAGAGCCTCTATTTATAGGTGTATGGTGAGAATTCTTGCCATAATTGTCGGATGAAACAAGGCGATTTGATTGGCCGATCATGATTTGTCTTGCATATCTTGCCATAATCAAAAGATTGTGATTTGGTTTGATTTGACTTGATTTATTTACCAAAAAATAGGTAAATCACTTCCTTATTTGCATGATCTTGTCTTGATGGCCAAGAATGAAGATTTTGACATTAGCAATATTTGGCAGTAAATTTAGGTGTCTACAAGTCTCTTATTATATACATATAGATATGTGTTTTTTTATGTGTATTTTTTTTATTATTTATAAGATTTCAAGTATAAATTGATTATTTAATGGGGGCAAAAATTATTTTTTCAATAAAATTTTATTTGATAAAACATTTACGAAACAACATTGAAATAACAATATCAAAAATTCAGGAAAAACATTGGTGGGAGCGTAAGAATGCCTTGGAAAAAAAGGGGTGAGCGTACAAAATGTTCAGAAAAAAAAAAAAGACCCGCAAATGTGTCATTTTTTCACTAACGTTGGGTATTTTTTGTCCTTATAATTCGTCGTTCTAAATGTAATGGGTACTTGGTATGTGTAGAGCTGCTTCTCGACTCGGGCAATAAAAACTTAGACGACGGATTTCCAATTTTGAGAAACATGGACTGTTCACAGGCCACAGCGGCAGCGGCGGCCACCGGCGCCATTGGAAACAACATAATGATCTCACAATCAACCGATGCATCGCCAATGGATTCTTCTGCCACCACCGCCGCTACCGCAATTGACGATCCTAAACAGAACTTGACTCAAGTTATAAATTCAATCCAGAAAACTCTGGGCATCCTTCACCAGCTCTACCTCACCGTCTCCTCCTACAACCTCGCCTCTCAACTCCCTCTCCTCCAACGCATGTATTAATTCCCTGTCTAATATCTTTACTCTATTATGCTTTCTTTTCTTTGGTGTTTAGGGTTTATGTTTATTTTCATTGAATTGTAACATACCGTTTGGTATTTGGGGATCGATGCTTTCAATTAGATTTAGAAGTAATCCTGTGCAAATTTTTATTATTATTTTATCAATTATGATTCCTTCTATTAAGTTTGTTTTGCTATAGATTTTTACTTTGATTAGCTATTTTTGTTGTATGAAGGAATAATTTGGTATTGGAACTGGATAATATGACAAGATTGGGGAGAAGTGTAACATTCAGGTGCCAATGGAGGTTCTTAAGTAAGTGTGTTCTTGACGAAGAAAGCTATTTTCTGAAACATGATTAAGTTAATAACTAAGTGAAAATGTGTTTAAATGTTAGTTCACATATGACTTTATGAATTGGGATGTAGTTTGATAGATGATGGGAAGAATCCTGATGAATTCACACGGGATATGTTGAATGGTTGCATTGCCAAGAATCAGATTACTAAGGGTAAAACAGACGCCTTCAAGGTTGGTCTTTTTCTTTGAGAATGCATTTCTAATTTCTTTAACCTGTATCATCTCTTTTTCATTTTTAATGCTTTATGTCTCTTTGCTACATGTATTATGTATAAAAACCAATTGCATCTGAATATTCATGTGCATAGCAGCATATGTTTAACAAACTCTTTTCTGTTGACTCTATCCTCACAATATTTTGTGCATTTCATTATTCTGATTTGCACCTGACAGGTCTTCTCTGTTTCACAATTCACTCTTTTAGTTTTCTTTGTTAAGTGCATATTTAAGCTCGGGACCTCCATTGTTCTTGATTCCCACCTATTCTGAACTTTGTTATATACCCTTGATTAGATGAAGATCATCACAGTGTGTTATGCGCTTGTTCTTTGATCTGAAGTAACACGGATGGAATTTGCTTTATTCGACTGTAATTTTCTATATGGAGACACAAATATACAATGATATTTCAGAAGAAGGCTATCAAATAATGAAATAGTTTTTATGCTCTTTCGATATTTCTTGCATTTTTTACATCCGTATGTGTGCCAATTTTGTTTTGTACATTTAAATGTTTCTCTGTCTTTGACATCTGTTTTCCCTTTGTATCATGATGATTTAGAATATTAGTTATAAATGCCTTGTTGGTTTGTAACCAAACTTGAGTATTCTTTATGCTTATTATTTGATGCAGGGCTTGCGAAGGCATCTGCTTGAAGAACTGGAGCAGGCATTTCCTGATGAGGTTGAAGCTTATAGGGAGATACGTGCAACATCTGCAGTTGTGAGTTGTATTTAGATTACTTGCTTATATCTCTTATTTTACACATCTTCAAGTTGAAGTATTACATGTTGCTTCATCTGTGCCTGAACTCTCAAAGTTTTTGATTGGATAAATCTCTTTTGCCCACGTGCATTATCCTGCTATATCTCAGATATCTAGGTCAGCTCTCGTCATCTAATCTTTATGTATGAAGAGCATTTTGTTGTGAGTTTAAGTGCTTGCTTGGGAGCACTTTTGAGATGGACTTTTGGATTTAAAAGTCCATTTCAACAAATATTGGTGTTTGGTGGTTAATTTAGAATGGACTTTTTGGAAAAATGACTTATCCAAAAAGTCCATTCTAGAGAAGTCAAAATTAGAGACTTCTTGAAAAGTCACTTATCAAAAAGTCCTTTTTCTGAATGGACTTTTGCGTAGGTACTTCCAAACAAGCACTAAGTCATGAGAATAAGGAACTTCTGATTCTCGAAAAATCCCAAAGGGTACGCTACAACTTGTGGATGTTCAATCACATAATTCACGTGTAACAGAAATCATTTGATGAATTCAATGTACTAGAGAGTTTATTTTTAAGGTAAAAACTGGGGGCGAGATTGCTGCAATGGCAATGTGATTGGTGGCTGCAAAGAAAAGGAATATTATCTATCATATGGCCTACCAGTCTATGATAGACTTGAAAGTCTTGTTGTCGGTGAAATGCATACAAATCACATGTCTTATTGTGCTCAATGAAATCCAAATTTTTATTTGTAAGTTGTTGAGACATAAAGTACCCGTATTTATGATTATGATTATGATTATGATTGTGATTGATTATCAGATTATGTAGGGTAGTATGTGATCCTTAGTCTAATTTATTTTGCATGACCTAGGAAAGTGTTTTGAGGGGTACAAGAGTGATTGTGTAATTCCAAATTACCACTGTTCAGACTTGTCGGGCGCTTGTAAGTGGAATAATCAATTTCTTTCCAACAGTTAATGGAAATTTATTTCTAAGATGTACATTGGTTGTTAATTGAACCGCTGTGAACAACGATTTCTTTTTTTTACATCGATTCTGTTAACAAGTGATGTAGAAAAACTTTGTTTACATCGGTTTAATGTTGGTAACCTCTCCGGAAAAAAAAATGTAATTCAAAGGTATGTTTGTAACCACTATGTGCATTGTCGATCTCCATCTTGGGGATGCTTGCTAGTAATGTTCATTAGTTCCCTGAGCAGTAACTAAAAAAAAAAAAAAATAGTTGAAGAAACCTTAAACTGGGACTTGGTACATTGTTAGGCACCAAATTATCTTCATTCTAAGTTTTCTTTAGAAGAGAATGCATGTTGTGTGTTTACTTTTCGCCATATATATAAAATGAAAACTACGGAGATGCCACAGACTAATTTTGAATTATCTGTAAAGCTAGGGAATGCAGTGCTTTATGCATATTCATTGTTGCCAGTGTATGATTTCATCAGTATGATGTTTGCTAGTGGATGGGAAGGCTGGTAAAATGAAATAACTGTTTCGTTTTATGTTCAGATGTGAAATTGGAGCTCTTGATTAATCTAGTAGTAATTATGATTTTTAGTCGTGAGTTGACATAAGCTTTCATGATTTATGAATAAGTGATGACACTTATAAATTTAATATGGGATGGTCACCTGATGCATTTATTGGTAGATTTTACAAAAGAAGATTCCGAAGATTGACCATCACGCAGGAAATCATGGGAGTCTTTTGACAGATTGATTGCATCTTCTGGCAAATTGATTGCTTTCTCTTTAATTTCAATTTATGCTTCTTTCCTTAGTTAACTTTGATTTAAGAGGGTAATTGACTGCAATAAAGAATAAGCCTGTTTTGGATTCAAAACTAAGTAGAAAGGAACTCCATAAAATCCCTAGTCTTTTCTTTACATTTACATTCTGTCCTTTCCCTACCTTCCAATATTTTTCTGGGATCTGCAACATAGGGGAGCCAACCCCTCCTGCAAATTTATCTCATCGCCCATTAACTTGTGCTCTAGCCCGAAAACATAACAATTTGGTTCCGTTGTCGGGAAACGAAATGGGCGATCTAAAATCTGTACAAGCAGAAGTGCGCAAACTCCAAACCTCCATGCAATCAGTTCAAACATCCCTGCAGAAATTAGACCAGGTTGCTGAATCAATCCATGCACTATCTGAAACAGTGACCGGTTTGACTAAGATAGTGAACACATTAATGGCTAAAAAAGTCACCACCTCTTCCGCTGAAACAGTAGCCCTTGTTTCATCATCCAAACAACCAGCCGCTCTAGTTAATTCCTCTCTAGCACCAATTGAATTCACGCCACATAACCGGTACACCAGACTGGAATTTCCAGAGTTTACGGGCAAAGACCCCTGATTTGGCTTCATCGATGTGAGCTTTTCTTTGAGAAAACGAGCACCCCTGAACATGAAAAAGTCCACGCCGTAGCCTACCACATGACAGACACGGCCCAACTTTGGTTCAAGCGACGGTTGCAAGATGGCCAGCGCTTCTCATGGCTTACTTTTAAAGATGCATGCACTCTTCGATTTGGCCCACCACGGAGTCTCAACCCTCTGGGGGAATTAGCCAATCTCAAGCAACAAGGACGAGATATGGAGGACTATATAGATGACTTTTAAACCATGTTAGCACGCGCCGACAAAGTCCGTTACGACCAGCAAGTCGACTTATTCACAGCTGGCTTGGACGACAATCTTCGCATCGATGTGGAGCGCTGCAGGCCAGCATCCCTGGATGAAGCAATTAACATCGCACGCGACTATGCTCGAAAGGCACAATCCATGCGCACTAGTAGGGTTGTTAATGTCCAACAACAACCAACTCTTCGTCCTCCACGCATCAAGAAGCTATCACCGGAGGAGATGCTTGAGCGTAGAAAGTTGGGACTTCGCTATAATTGTGATGACAAGTGGATCAAGGGACATCGTTGTGCACGCCAACCGTACATGCTTGGGATAGAAGAGGATGACGAAGAAGACAATCAATCAGATGTGGCGGAGCCTGAAATCTCACTCTATGCAATCACCGGCGTCAACCAATCCAAAATGATGAAAATTTGAGTATGGGTAGCTGGTGTTCCAATCATGGCTTTGATTGACACCGGAAGCACGCACGATTTCATTAGTACAACGACGCCCAATAAGTCTCCAATTGCCCGTGACGACACACACAGGGCTACGAGTGGCGTCGCTAACGGGAACGGATGCCGAGTTCTGGAATCTGCGAAAATGTCCTCTTACAACGGGATGACCTCTCATTTCTCACCACCCTATTCGCCATCCAATTGGCAGGTATCGAACTCGTCTTAGGTGTCAAATGGCTTTGGACTTTAGGGCCTATTTGGTGGGATTTTGAGACAATAAGATGTCATTTGTTTGGCACGGAAACATGTATCCTTTTTAGGGAGACAGAACAACAATTTGCGGCTTTACATACCCTCCAACCTGCAAATCACAATGTCAACAACCTTAGAGGCATTATCGGCATCCTTCGACAGGAATTTTTAAGGAAGTCACCACTTTACCACCAAAGAGACCATGTGATCACCGTATTGTGCTCGTCACACGGACTCGGTTGTTGTTCGCCGCTTACCGATACCCACAACTACAAAAAGATGAGATCGAGCGCCAATGTATCTTTGAAATGCTCGAAGGAGGGATTATTCACCGAAAGGGTCACCTTTTTCATCACGAGTGTTGTTGGTACGTAAGCAACTCTCTCTCTTGGCGATTCTGTGTAGATTATCGGAGCTCAATGCCCGGACGATCAAGGATAAATTTCCCATTCCACGAACGCATGGTGCCAAAGTTTTCACCAAGCTGACTTGAGGTCCTGCTACCATCAAATCAAGATGCACCCAGGATGATGTGGAGAAGATGGCTTTTCGAACACACCATGATCGTTTTGAATTCTTGGTTATGCCATTTGGTCTCTCTAATGCACCGTCTACATTCCAAGCACTCATGAACGAGGTATTTGGACCTTGCATAAATTTGTGCTTGTTTTTTTTGACGACATCCTAGTTTACAGGGCCACATGGGTTGAGCATCTTCAACACCTCAAGTTAGTTTTAGAGCATTTGCAAGGCCATACGCTATATCTCAAGCGTTCCAAGTGTGTTTTTGGCGATCAACAAGTTCGCTATCTGGGTCATGTCATTGATGAGCAAGGTGTGGCTGCGGATGCAAGCAAAGTCCAAGTTGTTTCTTGGGGTTAGCGGGTTTTTATCGCCGATTCATCAAAAACTACGGCACTATCGCAACCCCGCTTACCTCTCTGCTACGGAAAAATTCCTTCCATTGGAATGAGGAGGCCGACATAGCTTTCAAGGCCCTAAAAAATGCACTGCACCTGTGTTGCAACTTCCAAATTTTCAAATTCCGTTCGTGATAGAATGTGATGCGTCCGGAGTGGGAGTGGGGGCCGTATTGCACCAGGAAGGCCATCCTATTGCCTTCTACAACAAGAAGCTCGCTGACCGGCACTTAAAGCTTCCGGCATATGAGCGTGAATTAATCGGACTAGCACAAGCAATTCGACATTGGAGGCACTATCTTTGGCGGTGCTCTTTTGTGATAAAAACTGATCATTACAACCTTAAGCATTTGTTGCAGCAGCGTCTCACTACTTCCCCTCAACAACATTGGATGAGCAAGCTTTTGGGGTTCGATTTTGTGGTCGAGTACAAGCCTGGAAAACTCAACATCGCGGCAGATGCTCTCTCTCATCGGGACGAAGTACAGGGATCAATTTTCACCATCTCCAGACCACATTCCGACATCCTCGACGCAATCCGTGATGAACTCAAACACTTGCTAGAGGGCCAAGCACTCATCGCACAAGCAGAGACACACACATCGGGGACTGGCTTGTTCGCGATGGACTAATATTGAGACGTCACAAAGTGTTTCTACTTCCATCTTCTAAATTAATTCCCAGGGTACTTGCTGAGTTTCACAACTCCACACGAAGGGGTCCAAAAAACAATACAACGTATTCGGCGTGAGTTTGTTTGGCCAAAACTGAATGAAGCAGTGAGAGAATTTGTCTCCAATTGCGAAACCTGCCAACGGAATAAATGGGAGAACACTCACCCTGCAGACCTATTGCAACCCCTTTCGATTCCCGAACAAATTTGGGCAGATATTTCAATGGACTTCATTGAGAGCCTTCCGAAAGTCCATGGAAAATCAGTGATATTTGTGGCAGTAGATCGTTTGTCCAAATATGCGCACTTTATTCCTTTGGCGCATCCCTATACAGCGTCATCAGTGGCCATGGCATTCTATGCTAATATTGTGAAGCTCCATTGTATACCCGAATCGATTGTGAGTGATCGAGATTCGACGTTCACTAGCTCTTTTTGGAAAGAGTTATTCCAGCTATGCGACACCAAGCTTTCTTTCTCCTCCGCTTATCATCCTCAATCGGATGGGCAAACAGAGGTGGTGAACCGCACAATTGAAATGTACTTGAGATGCCTTGTGGGAGATCATCCGAAACGTTGGGTTGAGGGGCTGCCTTGGGCAGCATATTGCTATAACACCTCATTTCATTTGTCTCTCCGAACTACTCCATTTAAGGTGGTTTATGGGCGTGAGCCACCCCGCCTAGTGTCGTTTGAAGCTGGGATGGCCAGAGTTGGAGCTGTGGAAGAAATGCTTCAATCCCGAGATGAAATTCTTAAGGATGCGCGCTATCATTTACAACTGGCCCAATCTCGCATGCAAGCGCAATATGATCGTCACCACTGAGAACTCACTTTTGAACCGCTCCAATGGGTTTGGGTTCGCCTCCAGCCTTGCCGCCAAATTTCTCTTGCTAAGCGCCACAACCACGAATTGGCTCCAATGTGGTATGGGCCTTTTTGTATTCTCCAACGTATTGGCTCTGTTGCTTACAAATTGGAACTCCCAGTGGATTGCAAAGTTCATAATGTCTTCCATTTTTCAAAACTAAAGCCTTTCAAAGGTAACCCACCGACGCACTCTCCAACGCTGCCACCTTTTGCCGAAGGTCGTTTTATTCTCCAACCAAACTCCATTGTGAGAAGTCGCTTAAATCAAGGTGCTCACGAGGTGCTCACGAGGTGCTAGTTTGCTGGGAAGGGTTGCCAGACGAGGAAGCTACATGGGAACCATTGCATGAGTTTCGTCGTCAGTTTCCAGATTTCAAGCTTGCGGACAAGCTTGATGTCCCGGAGGGGAGTAATGATGCATTTATTGGTAGATTTTACAAAAGAAGATTCCAGAAGAATGACAATCACGCAGGAAATCATGGGAGTCTTTTGACAGATTGATTGCATCTTCTGGCAAATTGATTGCTTTCTCTTTTTAATTTCAATTTATGCTTCTTTCCTTAGTTAACTTGATATGGCATGATTCGCTTTGATTTGTTTTAATTTTCTGTGATTTTATTTCCAAGTTATGTACTCTTCCCTCAAGTATATAAGAGGGTAATTGACTGCAATAAAGAATAAGCCCGTTTTGGATCCAAAACTAAGTAGAAAGGAACTCCATAAAATCCCTAGCCTTTTCTTTACATTCTGTCCTTACTTTCCCTGCCTTCCAATATTTTTCTTTTATCTGCAACATAGGGGAGCCAACCCCTCCTTCAAATTTATCTCATCGCCCATTAACTCGTGCTCTAGCCCGAAAACATAACATCACCTGATGATTGACCAGTGTTATTGTTATGCCTGCATCTGATCGTATGTTGATTTTTTTGGTTTTGAAACAACTATTTTTTAAATGCCTATGTAATATGGGCTATTTTGTAGAAAGTGAATAGGTTGTAAGAACATTGCTTGCTTAGATCTATTCATTTTGTCCTGAGAATGGTTGATTTAAGTACGTAGAATCTCGAATACTTCCAAACCATTTTGTACATTTTTTACTTCAATTCATTATGCTCAATATTTGTCAATAAATAACACGTTTTGTAATAAATGGAACATTGTCCAGGTTAACTCGAAAGCCGTTTCCTATTTTGCTCATTGTTCTTCCATTCATTTAACCTACTATGATCACTTCACTCTGTTGTTGTACCACCAGTTAAACCTCAAATAGTCCTCAAAATTTACCTGTTTAGCTAAGATTATTTCGGCTATAAAGCATTAGTTGAACATCAGATTTGAAATACAACGCGTTAACATTTGCTCATGTGTAAGCTCACAACTTGGCTTTGGAAGATTCTGAAACTTGAAAGTTCTGTTAATTACATGATTTATGAGCTTGATGTATGCTGGATTTCTTGGGCTTTACCATGGATGATGAGACTTTTGCAACAAAAATTTGTTTGGTAAAACTGCAAAAATAGCTCCTATACCTGACATAGTGACGTTCTTTGCAAACGTTATAATTTTTGGATGGAAATATTTTTTGTGAAGCCATTTTGGTTTCTTACTATTCGAGTCATGGAGTTAGTGAGAAGATATATAATTTACACCTTACTAGTAGTTCTTCACTCAGACATGGCCAAGGATGGATGGAGAAAACCGTTTTCAGGAAGAAAGAATATTGAAACATATCATTGTTGGGATGGTATGAGTTTAAGTAGACAAATCAATGCAGAACCGAAAGGCTTATAATTATTAAGTTTTTCGAAAGACATAAAACCTTTTGCAATTACATATGGAGTATGGCTTGATGGACTCCCTCCCCCTCTCTCTCTCTCTCTCTCTCCTCCCGTGTGTGTGTGATGATGTATATATTGTATACGATATATATATGTATAATCCTTTCTCAGTCTTTAGGGCAACAGAATTGTAGGATGTTCACATAGGGTAGTCAATCTTTCTCATTAGAAGGTTCCGGAAGATTTGTGTACTCATTCAGCCTCCATTCTGCTTATCCCTTTGGTATGTATTAGTCAAGCTGGAAAGTGAATTGAATTTGGTATTTATATGCTCTGAACATTTTATAATTTATGCAGGAGACCAAGCGGTTTGCACAATCACAAAACATGCTACCGAATGGAGATCTGAAAGTAAAGTCAGAGATATGAGAAACATTGGGGTTGATAGACTAGGTTATTTTCATCCAATTTTATCTTTTAAGGTTTCTTCTTGGCTTGGCAATAAGACACGATTTCTTGAAAATTGTACGTTTATAATTGTGCAAAATGTAAGTGCTTTATCTTTGCTCAGTTGGAGGCTTACTTAAAAAGACAGTTGTGGGTGGGTGTGTGTGGCGGGGTGGTGCTGGTGGTGGTTATAGCTGTTATGATTTCTTATTGATCAACTGTATGGGAGTGAACATAAGATGAAAAATCTGGATGGACTAATGTGCTATTGCGTTTCAGTGATCTGCTTACTCCAGGGTGTCGAGTTACCATAACCTTTTTAATCTACACAAAACATTGGGTTCCTTTTTGAACATAAAGATAGGAAACTTGTAACCTAGTAAACCAGAACTACTTGGTATGGCTAAAGGCTCTGTCTGAAGAACTTAACCCCACTCAAGGAAGACTTGATTTACAGCTTCTCTATTGATTTTGACTGGTTTGAATTTCTTCGTGTACATATCATATGATTCAAACAGAAGGGAAGTTCCAACACCTGATTAATCTGGTGCGAAATTCACAATTTCTTTACATTAACTTGGGTAAAATATTCACGAGGAATATTTATTATAATTTATATATATTTTTTTATATATTTGTAGTGTCCATGCCAGAACAATTACGCGAGACAAAATCTGCATTCAGGCTGTGTTCATGTTTATATGCATGCAAATGCAGACGCTAGGTGATAGTAATTTTCGTGTATTCAGTCGGTCATTAAAACGTGGGTCCCACAGTAATTCCATGTGTGAGAATGAGAGACCATGGATAAAACGTAGAGTTTTCTTTGTCTAGCCTAGCTCTCAATCCCTGCTGCTCATGACAATATTAAAGTCCTCAATTGGAGTTCAGAACTGGAAGTTCCACCACTGGCAACTGCTGACAGGATCATGGATAAAGATACAACACTCACAGCAGCATCCAAATCCAGGTGATATTAAGGACTTCTCAGCCACCTGTGCTATATTCAGATCATCAGTTTCCATCTCCAGGTAATCAGATTTTCTGTTGAGATTACTGCATGAGGGCATGCATGGCTCATGGTTGTCGATTTCTAGTTGAGATTTTGGGTTTTCAGAAGTTGATAATGTGATCTGATTCTTGTCATATTCCTCACCATCTTTTCTGTTAGCCATCTTTCTGAGTCTTTGCAGCTGCCAATCATGAAAAGTGTTGATCATTTATTTTTATTTAAGGGATAATAACAAAAACTACCCCTAAGGTTTAGTCTAATTACAGAAAACTCCAGTTATCTTTCATAATTATATGTATCCCCTTGAGGTTTGTGTTTACCAAACAAATACTCTCCGCTTGAGGCCTCTTGAGGAGGAAATTGCACTTTTGGTCCCATAAGAAAAAGGGTCAAACATTTTTAGTCCCACAATTTGCATTTTTGGTCCCAAGCGATTTTTTTAAGCACATTTAGTCCCATATGATTCAAAAGTTGCAATTTCAGTCCCAACACTAACGGAAAACTTAACCAGCCGTTAACTCTAATCTTACGGGACCAAAAATGCATTTTATCCGAAAATTAATTAAAAAAAGAAAAAAAATCTGAAAAATTATCAAACAATTATAAAATATATTAAAATATATATAAAAAAACTCCCAAAAAATTAAAAATCTAAAAATTAAAATATAAAAAATATGATGATTTGTTTAAAAAAATTGAAGTTATTTTCAAATCCCAAAAATTACAAAAACAAGAAATGTGAAAATTATTAAAAAAAAAACTATACAATGGTTTAAACATCTGAAATTTATTTAAAATATTTTAAAATTCTAAACTAAAAAAAACTCAATATTATTTTCAATATTAAATTAAAAATCTGGGAAATTTTCTAAAAATCTGAAAAATAGATTAAAAAACTGAAAACTGGAAGATTTTGAAAAAATTAACCAAAAAGGGTAAAAACATTGATTTTTTTTTATAAAACTAAAATTATTTAAAAAAATATAAAAATTATGAAAATACTGAATCTGTTTTTAAAAAATCCAAAATTTGTTTAAAAATCTTAACATTATTCCAAAATTGGGATATTAAAATCTGACAATTTTTAAAAAAACTCCCAGATTTTTTTAAAACATTTTTCGAAGTTTTAAAAAGTGTTTTGATTTTTTTATTTTGGAATTTAAAATATTTTAAAAAATTTAAAGTAAACGTCAATTTTTTTAAAAAATTATTTATAATTATTTTTGAACAATTTCCATATTTTATTTTTATAATTTTTGGATTTTAAAATAATTTCCATTTTCTTACTATTTTTTTAAACAAATTATCATATTTTTAGATTCTAATTTTTAGATTTTAAAATATTTTTTGGATTTTTTATAACTTTTAAATAAATTGCAAATAATTTTAAATTTTATTGAAACATTTTTCAGATTTTTCAAATAATTTTTCTATTTTTTTTTATTTTCCGGATAAATGCACTTTTGGTCCCGTAAGAATAGAGTTAATGGCCAGTTAAGTTTTCCGTTAGTTTTGGGACTAAAATTGCAACTTTTGAATCATATGAGACTAAATGTGCTTAAAAAAATCATTTGGGACCAAAAATGCAAATTGTGGGACTAAAACTGCTTGACCCATTTTCTTATGGGACCAAAAGTGTAATTTCCTCCCTCTTGAGGATGCAATTTTGTAAGCTAAAAACAAATGTCAGGGGGTCTTTGTAATTTTAAAAGATAACTGGGTTTTTTTTAATTAGGCTAAACCTCGTGGGTAGTTTTTGTAATTAACTATATTTAATTGTATGAACGTATTTAGAAGCTATTGATTAATATGTCAATAAAGGATTAACATTATTATGGTACCTGGAAGAGCAACTTCTGATTCTCTTTCCTCAATTTCTCGAACTGGGAAGCCAACTTATCGTAATTTGATTTAAGCTCGGTGTACTCTTGCTCGATTTGCTTCGATTTTGATCTAGCTCTTTTGTTCTGGAACCATATTGCGACCTGCCGAGGCTGCAGGCCGAGATTGTTGGCCAATTGCTGCTTTAGGCATAGGTCCGGCGTCGACTGCGTCTCGAACGTTGTTTCGAGTGAATCGATTTGGTCGTGACTAAATCTTCTTCTGCTGTTATTATTGCTAGTCATCTTAACACTAGACATGTATTCTTTGTGCAGCTCCAAAAATTTGATGAGTTGTTAAGGCTGGTCCGTTGGTGTATTTGTAATTGTTTGGTTGAGTGAACAACACAATGAGTGCAGCTTTAAGGTCCAAAAGAAGACGTTCGTTCATATATTGCATACTTGGTGCCTTGGTGGGCCTCAAGTAAAGCTTAAGCCGTAAGATTCAGGGTGCCCATTTTTGCCCCAGTAAATCCACTTTAATTCTGACTTCTAAAAAGCACACTAGGGGGGGCTGGGCAGGCGGCGGCAGACCAGTCTAGAAATTTTTCTGGTGAACCCTGCGCGGGTTTAGGCGGGACATGGGCGGGTTAAGTGGGGCTAATCGGATGAATAGCGTAGGTGGACAAAGGGAGCCTAGCGCCTAAACTAACACTAATTGGGGCTAGGTGGAGATTTTAAGAACAGTGATTTCATGTCGGAGTTGATTATACATCTCACTCGCGCTTTCAAAACAATTGCAACTTCAGTAATTAGCAGTAATTTAATGAGCAATTAACAGTTCACACGGAGTTATGCTGGAGGACCCATTATACATCCATATCTATGTTAAAAGAGTTACGGAGGTGGCATATTTCAGGTGCTCTTGTTTTGTTACTGTGTATGAATGTGAATCCGTGTGGGGACATATATACATATGAGAAAGTTTGAGTCTTTTCGATGTCTGAAAGTCTTGAAGTTTCATCATGAGTGGAAAGATGTTCACACTTTGATATAGATAATAATAGCATTAGTCACTAGTAAAGTGTTTTTGAGTATAGATTTTCTTCATGAATTAGAGTAGACCAAAAATATTTACTTGTGATGGCCATTACGCAAGGATAGAGTGTAATACCCCAATTTTAGAAAAAGTGACTCTGGAAAATGTTCTTTGCTATATATGATTTAGAGAAAATTACTCATTGAAGGATTTACTAAAGAGAAGAATTTGTAATAATATATATTTTTTCGATAAATCAAAAGTCTTCAGAAATGACTAACTAAAAATATGTGCATAACAAGCTATTAAGTTTAGATATAAAAGCCATTCCACGTAACTTGACCAAAATAATGAGAAGTAATCCTTACAAAATATTAAATGAGGCTATGGCCAAAGATATTCAATAGATATAACCTAAAAAAAGTTTAGAAATAACTCTAATTTAACGGAAAAGTTTTTACTTCAAAGATCATTAAATAACTCTAAAAAATGTAGAACTTGCTAACCTTAAAGAAACATCACTTGTATGTGATTTTTTATAAAAAAAGTTGTTAACATTTAACAATTTCGATTATCATTGTATAAATTTTATATAGTAAAACAATAGCGTTTCCCGACTCCTAAAAAATTCTTAACATACGTAGGCATGATTAAAAATAAATTGACCACATCCATCAGCCACGTTCACGCTGGACTCTTATCTTGAAAAAAATGTTAAATTATTGGGGTGAATGTACTCAGTGGAGACACATTGTCTAGGTTAAATACGCAGACAAAATCATCATTGTGTACATATCTATGGTTATCATGGTTTGATCAAACAAGCCCGAAGGCTAACTAATCGGGGGGGAGTAGGGGGTTGCGCCCTCCCCCCCCCCGCGACTTCAAATTTCTTCATAACTGCTTTAACTTTTTATATATGAACTTACTAAATTTTTATAATTTAACACACCTAAAAATTCAAAAACTACCTATTTATCTATTAGTGTCAAGAAAAAATAAACATCGCCCCCTAGTCTTCATTTTCTGGCTCCGTCCTTGACTGTGGGTGTACAAATATGCATGTTCCTGTTTTAATAATTAAGTACCTTTGTGTTTGTGTAATCAAGTACCTTTCGTGTCATGTCATGTTTAGCGAGCCCCTACGTATTAGAGTGTTCATTTTTCGAATGGATCCAAATTGATTCGGTTGAATTCAATTTTAGTTTCAATTAGGATTTTTGAATTTGAATCGAATTTCAATCAACTCGAATTTCGAATATGAATATTTGAATGGAATAACGAATTGAGGTTTTTCTTCGAATTCTATTCGAAAATCCTAATTCGAGGTGAAATTCGACTAAATTGACCAGATTTCGATTCAATTCGTATTACAATTAGAATTCTTATTTCAATTCGAATTCGTATTTCAATTCGAAATTTATATGCATATATTTCACACTATACATAATTATTTATTGTATATATGTAAATTATACACTTGCATTTATAATATATATAAATGAATAAAACACTAATGTTTAAATGAAAATATAAAATTATAAATTTATGCTCTTTCTTTCTTGTTTTTTTTTAGTTTTTGTTAGAAATGATTATACTTAATAGTATATGAAATACATTTTACATTACTTCAAATTTTTATCTTTAGACCATATTCAAATAATCATTTTTTGTGCTAAAAAATATATTTCGGTAAAAATGTTTCGCTCTTACAGTCTCACGTGGAGGGCATGTGGTGAAATAATCTATAAGAATATTCCACCAGCCATATCCATTGAATGGAAAAGTACAAAACTTGTGTACATACACTATACAACATACATTATACATTTATACAATATAGTCTTTGACTTTTTTCCTTTGTTTTAAATTCTTATTCCAATATGCATTATACATTATACATTTATACACTATATTACATATATTTATCTTCAGATCATATTACAATAATAAATTATATGATAACACACACTATATCTCTTTATCTACACACATACACTTTGTCAGTTTGATACCTCATACTCGAGTATAAAATTTATTTATCAAGTAACTAGTGTTGGTATAAAATTGGCACAAAATGATTCATTAAATTTATATAAGGGAGCTCGTTATGAATTTATAATAGTCTTTAGGTAAATTAAACAATGAAAAATGGTTAGTCGATAATTTGTAATTTTGAAAAACAAAATCTGTAATTTTATTGGGTATAGTCCAAAACAATTATGTTATGAATCCAAACCTTATTCACTTTATCGATAAATTTGGATTTTTGGATTGACTCGAATTCGATTCGGAAATCGAAAAATCCAATTCGTTTAAATTCGATTCGAATTAATCGAATTAGGATCGAATTTCGAATTGAGGTTTAAAATTTTCATTCGATTAAATTCGATTCGAGGAAGTCGAAGAATTCGAAATTCGATTAGATGAACACCCCTACTACGTATAATAATCATAACTAGATATTTTAAATAGACAAAAGCAGTAAATCCCACCTTCAAATGTGGTTCATAAGGTTGAAAATATGTAAATGCTTGAGCTTGAAATCATAAGCATTGAAATCATCGTTTCCGGCACATGAGAACTAATTTTAACTTAATATATAGCTTTAGGGAAAATTTAGATTTAAAAAGATAAGGAAAGAAAGAATAAAAATAAATAGAAATCTGGTCAAAATCAATCAACAAGTGGAATAGTGGGCTATTTTGAAACTTTAATGTTTTTAAGGGGTTGAATTGTTATTTTGAAAAATTTCGCCCAATTACATCTTCAAATCCTAAACCCAAAATCGGATTTCAAAACCCTCCCTCTTCTTCCTTCTTCGTCCCTCTCCCACAAAAAGTTTCCGTCACCTCTTCTATGACCCTCTCCAACTTTGCCTCTCTTTGTCTCTCTCTCTCTTTCACACAAATTGGATTTCCAGTGTAACATCCCAATTTCATAAAATAAAATATACGATTTTATAAAGTGCTAAAAACCATCCAAACTTGAAATCGCATTTTATAACAAGGAAACACTAACACTATGACTTGTCGAAACATAAAATAATCTCATAAAAATATGTCTAAAAAATTTAAAACGAAATTCCAAAACAAATTCATTGTCTCATGCAATATTAAATAAATTAAAATTTATGTAGACTTGAACTAATACCTCGGTCGAAAATTCCACCGTCCACTCTGTGCACGCCTCGACTCCTTCATACATCTATAGAAATTATACATTGGGCGAGCATTCAACAGCCCAGTAGGGTGAAACAATGTTAAATGCAATTAAGCATATAAAAAAGAACATGAATTTCCATAGCAATAGTTAGCACTGCCAAAGTTTCACCGGAGGGATTCTTTTTTCCCGGACCACTTTCGTCCCTCGCGTCAATAGTCAATAGTAATAGTAATAGTTTAATAGACAATAACACATATTCACAAGACATACAATAAAAGCATTTAATAAGGACATAGTATAAATAAAACTCCACCTCGAAATGAAGTAGCTTTCATGAAGTAAATGCAAATGTGAATGTCTAGTACTTAAATTCTCCATCTCCTACAATGAAATAAATTTTTAATTAATGAAATTGTTGTAGAAGGGTAAAATACAAGGAATTTGAAATTTTGAAGTAAATAGAGTTCTAGAAAAATTGGCTTGTATGGGTCAAAATTGGGCTTGGTCAAAAAGAGAGCTAAAAATTGACAATTGGTAAAAATCAAGGGGTTTTTGGCACAACCACCTTTCCTCTTTCCTTTTTCTTTTCTCTTTTCTCTTTTCTCTTTTCTTTTTTTTTATTTTTTTATTTTTTTTGTGTCCTCTCTTTTCTTTCTTTTTCTCTCCCCTCTCTTTTCTTTCCAGTAAACTCACCCTACCCCTCCAATTTCTCTTTTCTCTTCTTTTTTCTTTTTCCCTCCCTGTACAACTATCCTTCCCCCATCTCTCTTCCATCTCCGG
Organism: Rehmannia glutinosa; assembly: GCA_016081115.2. Classification (NCBI taxonomy): domain Eukaryota; kingdom Viridiplantae; phylum Streptophyta; class Magnoliopsida; order Lamiales; family Orobanchaceae; genus Rehmannia; species Rehmannia glutinosa. The sequence continues at coordinate 27,582 of JABTTQ020000284.1, read as the reverse complement.
CAGCAATAACCGAAGGCCATGGCGCACCGTCCGTGAAGACGACTTCCCTCTTTTTCCTCTAATTCTTCTTTCTCTTTGGTTTTTATATTGGATTTTGGTTTTGGGGCTTGAGGTTTGGATGGATGGTGGCCATGGTGGAGGTGCCGCCGGTGGCACCAGAGCATGGTGGTGGTAGGGGAGTTTTTTATGTAGAAGAACATTTTTACCTTATTGCTTTGATGTGAAAATTGTGAAGAATAACTCTTTTTTTATTTTTTTAATAAATAAAAATATATAAAAGAAAAGTCCTGATCACAAAACCGATCAAGTAGCAAAGGAAAAAAAATGTTAAACTTCAGAAAAAGAAAACAACAAAAATAACTTAAAAATGCAATTTAAACGAAGGACGTCTATTTCTAGAAGATCTTCGAATGGCATAGTTAGTTATTTTTTTAGCACATGCTCGAGTATCTTCTTGATAGTCTAATGTAGCTTGTGGAATGTTGGCCCATGATCCACGAGCCACAATTTCCATAGACTTCAGAGCTTCTGAAGAATCACATGAGGGAAAGACAAACGGAGTGGTGGAGGGGTTACCTATCTTTGTCTTTAAAGCTTCTTCTCGTTCCTCATCTTCTTGTTCCTCCTCTTCCGCTATATCTGACCACCATTTTCGTGCGGTTGCCGCCATCGCTTGGAAACTCTCCGACGGAGTAGCAGTGTTAAACTCATAGTCATTAATAGGCATACTGCGTGAGATCGCGGCCCATAGCTCGTTGCAAGCTCTTTTTACCTTTATCATCTAAACTTGCAGTCATAACCATATTGTCCGAAGCTATCACTGAATTTTGCTGCAATGGTTGATGAAGAACCATCCTTCGATCAATATTTATTGCCCCTGCATGATTAGTATCTCCCATGCAATCACCATGACCCATGTTATGACTTGACCCCTCCCCGCGAGTTTGAACTTGCTTCGAATTAATCTTTTCATGAGGAGTTTGTTCATCCTCATCCCTGAGAACCTCAAAAAGATTATTAATTTGAACATGCAAATTAGATGTACCCCCTTCCGGAGAACGATCTGCTCGGGCTGTCCGCTTCTTGACTAGCACCCACTGTTCTGAATCCACAGCTTTACCCTTAGTGGTAGTAGCATGGTCTCGGACTGGAGCTCGGCCATGCATGGGGCTATAGTCTGGTTTAGCACCATCCACAGTTTTGGATTCTGCATTTTGCTTCATCGCTTGATTGTTCGCTTGCCTGCAATTAGCGCCCGAATGTCCAACAATTCGACAATGGGAGCAAAACTCTGGCAAATTTTCGTAACTGAGCAACACGAACGAACAATGACCTATTCGTTCTACCATAATAAATTCCTGCAATGGAGAATTGAAATCCAATTCTACAAGAACTCTTACGAAATGCCCCACTTCTCCCGTAAAGGAATGACCGTCTATCTGCATGGGCATGCCAATAGCACTTGCGAGCTTCATAATTAAAGCAGGATGCCAATATTCCATACTCAACTCGTATATACGAACCCATACCTGAGATTTTGACGAATTTATGTGGTATGGATTGAAGTCTAGAACCAATTACTGAGACGAATTCCAGATAGGCCTCCTAAATACTTTGTGTCTGTCATTCACATTCGAGAATTGTATGTTGTAATAACCCTTTCCCAGGGGTATAAGGTGCCATGAACCGTCAATATGCCAAACCTCCGAAAGTCTTCGTTTAAGATCCTCTAAACCTAAAGGTTTGGATCCTTTAGGTAACATTAATCTACCAATCAATGTGTTCCGTAATTCCGCCACCCGTTGTTGGTAAATTTCCTCATCCGTAGTGACCGAAAAATACTCCCCCTTTTTCACAGGTTTCGAAATCTCCCTTGGGGATAGCATTTGAGCGAAAGTTTGAGTGAATTGAGCAAAAGTTTGAGTGTTAGTCCCATGCAGGTTACTTGTGAAGAATAACTCTAGGGGAGGCTTTGAATTTATGGGCCAAGGTTTCAAGAAATAAATGGTATGAATTTTGCTGAAATTTTATTACCAAAAATTCTTGATTTACATGTCGTAAATGCGTATTTGATTTCTTTCTCTTATTAAGATGATTTGATTTGATTTTTTCCTTTGTAAAATTTGACTTTCCTTTATTCTTGAAATTGAATCAGAAATTAAATCCCTAAAATTTGGGATGTTAAGGTTTCAAATTCCTAAAATCATTCCCAAAATTAGTTCTAATTCAACCCTAATTTAGCCCTAATTTTATCCCCAATTAATGAGATATAGGCATTACATCCAACAACTCCACTCCTCTCCTCAATCCATCTATCTCTCCCTTTTAAATTCCCATTGGTCTCACTCTCTCACGCACCGAGCATATATCCACACGCACTCCCATGATCGTGACATCGAGGTACCTTGCGGAGGTGGCCTGACACGACGACTCGAGCTTGGGTGCTTAAGTTTAGGTGGGTTTCGGGTTTTTGGGTGGCTAGGTCTGTTTGGGCTGTTGGATTTCTTGGTTTCTGATGGATTGAGAGTGGGGTTGTGGACTGGGTTGTCGAGTGGTTTTCCGGTGAGGTGGCCAAGGTTGTGATAGTGGAGATGACTTTTGGTTTGCAGTGCCCGAAGGTTGACGTCAATGGATTTACTGATGTCTTCCCCCCACTCTCTCTCTCCCCCCCCCCTTTTTGTTTTCTTTTGCTAACTAGAATTTGGTGGCTTTGAGTTGACATTCTGGTGGAATTTAGGTGTTGGGTGGCTGAGTTATGCCGGTAGTTGGTGGTGGCAAGACATGTGCTATGATTTATTTGGTTTATAAAGGGGTCTGATTTGTGATTTTCGGCTGAATTGGGTGGAATTGGCGGTTACATGTGATGGCACGGTGAGGGTAGGTAACTAAACTTGGCGAAACTGAAAGAATTTCCTGGATGATTTATCTTGCCAGAAAAGCTTGAGAAATGTGAACATGAATTTGAGAGAACAAAGAATGTGTGTATAAAGTGTGCTGGGAAATCTGATGTTTGAAACATGAGAAACTATATTGAAGGAACGTGATATTGTTGGGAATGTAATATTTGAACATGAGGTTTGACTGGAATACGTGAGGATTGAGAGTAGTTGGATATCTGTAAATGCAGAGATTGGCTGTGGTGTGGCATTGAAAGTCCTTTGTGTAGTATGTCATGTCTTAAAGTTAAATCTTATGAAAAATCTAATGGATATGTACATGCAAGTATTTTGATTTATTTGATAATGGCGTATCTCAAAGAAATAAGACTTATAATTTGATAAATAAATTTTTTGCAGGATTTTAAATAAAAAAATACTCATCCAGGATTTATCAAAAGGCTTATAATATAATGGGGCCAACTGAAAAAATAAATAAACCTGAAAAGTCTCTTACATCGGGCCCAAATAAAAAAATAACAGGATGTTACAACATACTAGTTATGTACCTTCATTGAAGAAAAAAAAATACATGGATTGATTTTCTTATCTCGCTCCCATGTTTTCTCATTTCTCCCAAGTCTACTATATTGCATCTTAACGAGAGTAACAATTTTGTTTCTGAGCTTATGTACATTTCGCTCCAAAATAACTATAGGTACTTCTTGGTATGATAAGCTTCTACCTATGTGTAAGTCCATGTAGTTAAGAATGTGGTCTGGGTCACTTTTAAAAGTACTTTTCTCACTAATGTTAAATTGTACATCCTTCATACGCCTATCTACATATGATTTTCATCTATCATGAGCAATCTTAACTCTATATCAGATTCTGAAATCTTCTCTACTTTTTGTTCAATCATTTTCCTTTTACTAACTTCACTCCAATACAAAGTTGATCTACACTTTCTTTCATACAATGCTTCACGGAGCCATCTTAATAGTTGTATGGCAGCTGTTATTATTGTGAATTCAACTAATGACAAAATTATTACCTAATTATTCCCATGTGTCGAATACACATGCTCTCAGCAAGTCCTCTAATGTTTTAATAGTTATATTCAACTTCCCATTAGTGTACGGGTGGTAAACTGTTCTAAATTTCATTTTTGTTCCCAAAGTATCTTACAGACTTCTCTAAAACTTCAAAGTAAAACTAGATCTCTATTTGACACTATATATACTGGAACCCATGTAGTCTCCAGAAGGGTTTCTTTCGTAAGGACCTCATTATTAGAACACTCCATTCCTTCATATGTCAAAACATCAACACTGGCCATCTTAAGCTCATTGATGTCTCTGGCTTGTACTCGCCCTTTTTATCTTGTACAAGGACCTATCGTGTGCTTGAGCCTCTTTAATCTTATCCCTAAAATGGGTTGTACTACCCACGATGCTAAAATTGCCTCTGTACCATTTGGTGGCTTAATAAATTTTATTTCCAACTTGAAAAACTCAAGAACCAACTGCTCTTGCTCTGTGAGCAAACAAGTCATTCACCTTGGTCTTACAGCTTAAACATTAGTTAGGGTAACCTTATGTTCAAATATGATCAAACTCATAAATAGGAAAACCAAACATTCATATATGATCAAACCTTAATTGGGAGAAAGCCTAGTTTACATGCTAAAACGCAATGAAGAGAAACTCTACCTTCAAATCTTATTGGAAAAAATCCACATTCATGTTTGATTAAACCCCGAAAATTAGATATGTTCAGACCTTAATTTTCTGAGTTCAATAGCTTAACCCTTATTGGGCTAAACCTTATATTCCAATATGCCCAAACACTTAAACCATAATTAGGAACAATCCTTCAATTAAATATGCAGGAGAATTTCATATTTAAATATGAACAAATCGTTCTTGGAGAATATCCTACATTCAATAACTCAAACCTTTTTGCAAGAAAAATCTTACGTTCAATATCTCAAACCTCATAGGAAAATGATTACATTCAATAACTCAAACCTTATAGAGTAAAAGCCTATACTCAAATTCAATTCTCCCAAACCTTAATCGGGAGAAACATTACAATCAATGGTTCAACTTTAACTTGGAAAAATCTTATCACCTTAATTGGAGAAATAAACAAATTGATCAACATACATGGGTGTACAACCTATAAACACACTAATCAAACAACTTAGAGATAACAAGTCCAATTTATCACCAATACATAAATCATTATAAAGCCTAAGGCGACAAGCCTCATAATTAAACATCAAAGTTTTTTTTTTCTTTTTTTTTATCTTTCAAATAAAAAACATCAAAGTTAGTAGCAATAACTTAACCCAAATTCTATATGAAACTAGTTATATCACTTGTTTGTTCAACTTAGATTGTAGTAAAACCTTTTCTAGACCTCTATCAAACCAAACCTAGACATGGGTTTTGTATCGTAGGGTTAGTAAAAACTTAATCAAATTCACAGTGCAACTAAAATCAAGGGATTATCCTTTTGAAACTATCAACTTAATAATTTCCAGACGATGCGCATTTTGGATCGAAATCAAGACATGTCATTATAAAATAAAATCAAAATAATATTAATAATAAGAATCCTCACAAGGGTTTATGCTTAAAAAATAAAAAATCAATGACCAAAAGCTAACTAAACAATAATGATTAAATGAACTAACATAATGCTAATGGCATTTACCCGATCATCTCCTACTATAGATAATCCATCTCACTCCTTGTCACTATCAATAACAATGGCCTGTTAATCGTTCCATAATGCTCATAAGACATTAAATTTTATGAGTATTTTGAAACTTCCTCTGGTTCCTATTCCTCTGATCTACTTCCTCAATGGTATCAAAATAATGGCGTAAACACCAGCACGCCTAACATCATTGTAACTTCTATAAATCATGAATAACACATTCTCATTAACTTATTGTTTCGAGCCTCTTTCTAACGTTTGAGCCTAATATTTATGGCCCTATGTTCATGTAATTAAGCCCATATAGCTTTATGATGAAATTTTCTTTAATATAAAACATGGTAAACATGCGGATATGTATCGCAGTATAGTAATGAAACATGACTTCTCAAAGAACATAACATTAACATAAAGCTTATAACTCATGGATAAACATGTTCATGACGCGATAAACTGTATAGTACATGACATTGGCATAAAGCTCATAATTCATAACTTGGCAACAACTTGACATGAAAAAAATGCATACCTTGGAGTCGACATGGTACGCCGGAGGTGGATGATCATACACACTTGATTTTGTTTTTAATTTGATAATGAGTATTTCTTTTATGAAATAATAATATATATTTTTTAACAAAGTCTATAGAAACATAAACTTGGCTCTGATACCACAAATATAACACCACAATTTTATAAAGAGTGCGACCGTGAAAAATTATTATTTCCTATATATAATTTAGAGAAAATAACTCACAAATTTTTAATAAAAGTAGAATTTGACTAATAATATATAATTTTTCGATAAATCAAAAGTGTAGCAACCTGACCCTTTTCAAGTACTCAAGCTTTTAAATAAAATAGTTTACATTACATGATATTACATCAAATGTCTTATTTAGATGTAAATGCTTTATTTATTTGCTTTCAACATTTTATTTCACGAATCAGGAACCCATTGCGTCCCTAAATTGAGAATTTGGATGATTAGAATATGATAAAGATTAGAGGTACCAATAATATGATTTTTAGTTTTAGAACTTATTTTTGGACTTATAAATTTGGACTTATTTCCTTTGGGTTACTTTAGACGTTGAAACAACCATATTAATCGCAAGCTTTTATTTTAAACTTTTGGGTTATGAAGATATAGAGCACGGATGATTAAATGATTTAAGAATGAAGAATTATGGTTCTAGTATCTTTGGATTTAGGAATTTAACTTTTAAGGTTATTTGATGTTTTAGGCAGATTCGATAAATAACATAGAGAATTTAGAGATTCTTTATATATATACATATAAGTATTTGTAAATTTTGAAAATTATATTATAATTCAAGAAATCAATAGATTTTCTACACAGCTCATAAGAGCTTTAGTTAGACATATAAGTTGGGAATTAAAGGATTTTGATTTTTTTTTGTAAAATTAGCAAAATACCTAGCCCCAAAACATCTTATCTTTAAAAAATCTCCACTACCCTTCTTCTTGGCCACACATTCCCTCACACATTGTTTTATATGTTAAGAAAAGCTCTTGAAGGTAACCCTCTCTTTCTTCTTCAATTTTTACACTTTCTTGTAATTGCTTCCATAGAAATTCAAGATTTACGTAGTATTAGAAGCATGCTTTAAGTTAGTAGTTGATAAATTGATTGCTTATGTGATGAAAAATGAAATAAAAAATTTGGTACTTTTAACCTTAAAGTTTCGGACCTTTAGTATTTTTAGGAGATTAATTTTTTTCATTTAATTTAGTTGCAGTGTTGTTAATCCTGTTAAAATGAGTAGAAAGATTATAGTTTTTTTTCTTCTTTTCATCTTCTTTGACAGATTTTGTCCCTATATTTCTAACTCTATTTTGACTCTTTTCATTCTGAATTTGATGAAATTCCCAACATAAAAGTTGTAGCTCATTGTTTTAGCTTTCATTTTCAACTCGAATCATGTTGATTGAAGTTTTGTTGATAAAGTTACACCTAAAATACCAACTTGTGCTAGATTTCTGAAAAAACTCGCCAGGTCCACTGTAATTACGATCTTGGCCCTATTTGTGTTGAAATTTCAAGTCGCATATTAGATGAACACTTGTACATCATTGTCTTGGCTTTCTAACGGTGTTCATTACATGAATCGAACCTTTGGTTGAGGAGATATGACCAAATTTAGAGACCTACCACAAAAGGAAGTTGTGCAAAATTTTGTGATTTTGGTTTTCTTAGTGAAATCTAAAGAATTTGTGTGTTCTTGGTTGTAGTGTGTAAAAAAAATCTGAAGATGGGTGTAGTGTATATTCTTGGTGTTCTTGGTGAAATTTAAAGATTTATGTGTGTTCTTGGTGTTGTCAGTGAAAGACTTGAAGATAAAAGTGTGTGTTTAAGTGGACAAAGAAGAATGGTGTGGTGAGGTAAACCATACCTTAAGCATGCTTATCATTCCACTAGGTTAATTAAAGTCATGATGATTCCCTTTTCTAAGAAAGGATGTTGGGATATTTTTATTTATTGGTGATTAACTGTTAGGAAATTTATTTGTATAGATTTTGATGATACTTATAAAACTAGTAGTAGAAAGTTGGGACCCCAAAAATATTGTAATTTCTATTTCTGTAGTAATAGATAGGAAGTAAGTTTTGTGAAACAACTTAGTTAAAGTACAGAAAAGTCTCAGAAGACATGCTGAAGAAGATGATAATACTTTCAATTTAATAGTGCAATGCTCAGAAGATTTTCAGCTTAGTAATGTAATTTCAGAAGACTTTTAGCAGAGTCACAGCAGTTCAAAAGATGTAACAGAAGTCAGAAGACTCATACTCAAGTCGAGTGCAAAGCCTCTCAGAAGACTTGACATCAGAAGACTCTGAGGGATCAGTCAAGCGGGGTTAAGCAACTCTATATCTTAAGTTAGTTGGATTCATATCCATTGCACAAATATAGATATAGATTTTCATCAGATGAAATCAAGGTACGATATTTGACCAAAAGGAGCTTTGCAATTAATTAAGACCAAAGAAATGTGGCTAATGAGATTCACCTGCATTGCTGCCATTTTTAAAATGTTGACATGACATAAAAGTAACATGAAAGGTCAACATCAAAGCTATAGGAAAGGACATGCCAACTGTCTGCTGTATCTAAAATTTGCCTATCTCTTCAACGGGAAAAATTCAAATCTCATGTATAAAAGCTGAGGAATTTTTCAAAGAGAAACACGAGACACAAGATATTCAAGCAAGAAAACAAATATTCTCTCTAAGAGCTTAAAGCACATTCCTCAAGCAAAACTCGGGCAACCTAAATCTAACACAATTGTGAAGGATAAAGATTGTTCATTCAGTTGAAGAGGAAACTGTTGAAAATCATAAATTGGGGTTCACTTTTCCTTGAAGTGCAGGATTTTTGGTGAGATTCTATAGAACCAGAATAGAAGCAAGAGGGTTGGGTGATCAAGTTTTGCCAAGTTCAAGAAACAGAGTATCAAAGGGGCTGTGTGATCAACCTTTGTGAAGAGCTAAGTCGAGCATTGGGTTGGGTGTACAAAACTACAAGACTATTGTACTCTGTATTGAAGAAATACTTTGTGGATTCTTGCTGAAGTAGAAGAAGAGTGGATTAGAGGGATTACCCCTCTTGAACCATTATATATTATGTGTCTCATTCATTTTATGCTTTAACATTCTTGTCATTTATTTTGATATTTGTAGTTGCTAAACAAGCCATTAAAACTTATTGTGTTGAATAACCTATCTAAAAAGGTGCAACACTTCCATTGTACTTAACTGAAAACTTAAAAATCTATGTGTTATAGCCTGTCAGCTGAGTTACTCTATTAATAACACTGTCAAATGTTTTGTTGAATGGTTAACTCTCCTACTGAGCTTTAACTCTTATGTTCTTAAGGAACTCGACTGCTTTCATACTCTAATTTGAAAATTGGGCAAAATTTTCAAAAGTTGTAACATCTATTCAACCCCCCTTCTAGACCTTAACTTGACACCCTTGGGACCCACAAGTGGTATCAGAATGATTGGTTGAAAGAATCTTCGCACTAGTTACTGAACTAGATCTCTCATCTTTCAAAAACTATCAACACAATTCTCTTCAAAGTTTTAAAGGCTATTTTCAAATTGGAGGCTAATCTATCTCACATTCCTATGTTCACCATTAAAGATTCGATGATTGAAAAATTCATTTGCAGGCTCATCTTTTAGCAGTACGCGATGATATGTGGTTCGTGATTGAGGATAACTTAAAAAATATCAAGAAGGTCAACATTGCAGATGCTGGTGCTGCAGCTGGAGCTGCTGATGTTGCAATTGAGGTTAAAAAACCATGTCCTGAGTGGATTGCAGAGGACAGAAAAAAGCACAATCTCGATAATATGGCTAAGGATATATTGTACAAAACCTTGGATAAAGCTATGTCCAATAAAATGAAGTCATGCAAAACTGTGAAGAAAATTTGGACAAACTTACAATGATCCGTGAGGAACAAAATAGATCAAAGAGAACAAGCTTACAATTGCAGTTCAAACGTTTGAAAATTTTAAAATTAAGGCAGGTGAGTCGTTGGATCAAGTGGATGCAAGGTTCACAGAGATATCAAATGAGTTGTATGTTTTGGGCAAAGAGTACACACAAAAGGAGACGTGTATGAAGATTCTAAAAGATTCTAAAAGCTCTACCCTCAGAATAGGAAACGAATGTCATGGCTGTGAGACATTCCATAGATCTTACCAAGCTATCAAGCCATGAGCTATTCTCTTAAAGTTTATGAGTTTCAATTAAAGAGAAAAGATCAATATGAGTTAGTTGTGCCAAAATAATTGCATTTGTTGTAGGAGAATTAAAATCAGTTGAGTCTACAGAAACAGTTGACAAGGAGGAATTAGCCTTATCAGAAGATTCAATAAGTTCTATAAGAGGAACTTCCAGAAGAAAAATGGTGAATCCTCCAGAAGACACTCTACACGAACCAAATGCAGAGAAGAAAAATCCTGGAAAAGGTTGAGGATCTCTGTTGGAATGGTAGATAGCCTGGACACTTTGCAATTGATTGCCCACATCCACTAGTCAACAAGTACATGAATGAGGAAAAAAATAAAGTATTTCGAGAAGAAAAGTTATGCTTGCTGAGGCAAAAGCCTTGAAAGAAAAAGATCCAGATGAGACAGGTACCAGAGAAAATGACTACTCATTTGATACAGAAGAGGAGGCACTCATCTGTTTAATGGCTAAAGAACATGAAGATGAGGTAATTCCTGACTCTTCTGATTCTGAATGCAATGATAGTGACAATGACACATATACACCCACACCCACAAATCTTTATGATTCATTGGGTAAAAAGATGAAAGACATTGAACACATGAAATTCTCTCACACACTTTTAATCTTCTCTCCAAAACCGACCAATGTTTCTGTAAAAAAGTGAAGTACCCAATATACCCTTCATACTAAATTCCCTAACAGACCCTTCATTAGCCAAACCAATTTCCCGCTCATCACATCACAAAGAAAAGTCGCCTGCCTAAAAATAGAGGGCTGCCATATCTCCCCTTTCACAAAACCGCCCATTCCACCTCTCCACGACTCCACCAAAAAATTCCTGCCAAAAAATTCGGCCCTCCATTTCTGAACTCTGACAAAACATTTAAGACTCCATTTCTGAGATTTAACCAAAAAATATGAATCCCGCTTCAAGCAAACATACAACAGAAAACAAAGGGACTCCCATTTCTGAAATCTTAACAAAAAATTGGGCCTTCAGGCAAACATACATCAGAAAACAAAGGGGCATTTCACTCGTGGTGTCAACTTCAACACACACACAAAAAAAGGGAAGAGATCTAAAAAAAAATTATCAGCGGCGGCGCGAACAAATAGTGAGTTAAGTGTCGTCCAAACTAACTGGGCTCTTATTTAGGGCTCTTATTTAGAGGTATACTCTCGGCAATAACCCATATCCAATGTCTACCATTTCGTTCAAGTAATTTAATTATTAGTAAATTAGTTTGAATATTTCAGAAAAAAACTATAGGTATTTTAAATTTTTTTAAGAAAAAATTAGGTTCTTTGGTAACTGACATCATTGCAAAGATTCAGAATTAATTTGACGCATTATGCCAAAGCTATTGTGTATCTATGACTACATCTAGGCGTTGTAAATACATATATGGAAATGTATGTTAGTTTTTTCATGCACAATTTCGACTCCACCTTTGTTAAAATTACATGTTTGTAGTCCCTAATTATAGGTTTTCTCTATTTTGTTTCCTCCTCCGGCATTGAAATATACATGATTAAGTTTAACTGGCTATTAGTTACTCATCCTTTGAATTTTTTTGTGGATTCAATATTAGTTTTGAATTTGTAGTTTTCATTTCGTAACTTATGATTTGTATATGATGGATACCATGCCGAAGGAATATGGTGTTGTGCAGTAATCCGATAATAACTGGTTGTGCATACTGCCCCGGTCTTGGACTGGCTTTTCTGTAACCAAGACTAGAACAAATCAAACTCAATTGTTGTATGCTCTTCTTTCTTCCCCTGGTTTATATTCTGGATCACAATTATTACTGATATGTCATCAATCATTCTTAATCAAGCTCAAAACATGGTCATGATCACTTGGAGACTGAATCCTACACCTTCTTCTTTATAACTCTTGGTGCTTGTACACGAACAAGAGTTTCTGAAAAAAGGAAAATAACTATGAATAAGCATTACCAATTTAAATGTTCTATCGTGAATTTAGATTAAAATATATATGCAGTTGGGATATCTCACTAATGTGCAGTTTGGGATCTATTGTAATGTATCAGGATCTTATTCTTGCTTATAAAGTTTACTTCTGTTCCAACTAAATAAAGTGCCAATTTTTTTTATTTGATTTGAGTATATGTCCATCGCATATAATGATTACCCATAGAATAAATATATGGGGTACATGGAAAAGGTCATTCAAAGTGTAACTCTATATATGTGATATCGTCTTTGCAAACTCAACCTTCACGCTCAACCAGGGGAATTGCTCCTTCATCTGTGTATATAGATATTAAATCATATATTTCAGATAATAACTCATATTTCATGTGTGTAATTTTTCATGGGTTAAAATAAATGTTTTATTTTAGATTTACCAGTAAAATATAGGAAATATGAACATTGGGAGTACATTCTGTAGAAATCAAGATACAACTAACTGTGTTCTCTGAGAGATTGGGATCTTCATATATCCTCGATGTGTATCAATTGATTCCCTCACTTTTTCTTTATGAGTTCTATTGTTTTCATTTCCTTGTCACATTCTTTCTTTTCCATCTATTGTTCCTCAAGTTTGAGCTACAGCTTGTCCAATGATTTTAGTGAGGAAAAACTTTTAAGGAAAATATTTTACTCACTTCAAATTAATTTACTTCTTCATATATTATTGCTTGTCCAAATATCATCATCATATCATTTTATAGGACTAATTACCAAATTAATTGTGTAAACTGCCCAAACCAAATCTTAAATTTCAGCACCATACTTACATGAAAAATATCCTCACCAAATTTCGTCTTCATTGGTTTGGATTTTGTGATTTTGTCAGTCTTCCACCTTTTCTCCTTGCATTCGAGGATATTCAAAGATTTTTCCACTCAGACAATGTCCATGCAACCAAAGGCTTTGAAATTTAGATGTACACTTATTTCGTTTTCTTTTTAACATTTCCTTTTAAAACCAAACAGAACTCAAAGTAAATGGTGTGAAGTCCAAGGATTTGAACTCTTTTTAACTTCAAGTCCTCAGATAAATTGTTTTGATATATAAGTACTACATCTGTTGTATGGTTTCCGTTATTGATTACATTAGGTGATACCAATCATAAATTTTCGTAGCATCTTGCAAAGGATCGTATGATGATTTACTTGATAATTTGAAAATGATTAGTGCATTTTCTGTAATTGCAGCATGTACTAATCTATCTTCTTCATCTGTAGCTTGTATGATATGAAGTGTTGCCTTGCCTTTAAAAAGGACACTAAGACTAAGAGTTCTGTTTTTCGTGTGTTCGACGCGTATGGTGCTTGTATAATTTTAAATATAGGTTGTATGTGATCTGTTGAACTTCTTTAACCATCAAATGATCTATAGTTTAATTTGAGATTAATGGTTTTCTGGTGTCTAATTCTTACACTTTCACTTGGATTTGATTGGGCGAGGGTAGCGCAATCTTTAGCTTCTGTCCATTAATGGTGATGCTTATTAGCTCTTTAAAGTTTCGTGAAACTTTTTCATCATTCCCATAACTTATCGAATGTTTAACATGTGTCATTGGTAACTTGTGATTGGAATATAGTACCACAGATTTGAAACAATTTAATAGTCGAAATGTGCACGAATTAAAAGGGCTCTCTTAAAGGAGGAGGAGATTGAAGCTATCAAACTATCTAATAGCGTTTCACACTTCAGTTGAATTTACAATGATATTTTGGCATAAACATCGAATCGGTGAAAGGACATGTATCAAGGTAGGCGACGGGCTCTCATAAATTATGCTTTGAGGTTTCTTGGCTTGGCTTCTGACAACTACAATTCAAGTGAAGCCAAGATGTTTAGTTCTATTTTATCCGATTTTGTTGTCATGCATTCATAATTTTGTAAAAGAAGTTTGGGCTTCAAACAATTTGTATAATCAAGTTAGTTGGATTAGTTTTACGTGTACAATGGCGAGAGATGGGGTTTTGGCCTATTTATGCAAAATTTCCAAATTTAAGAAGTATTTCTTCACTTGTTTAGTGATGGTGAATTATTTATTAAAGATTCCACTTAGTGTAATTCATCATATATAATTTGCGACAATAATTATATTCCGTTAATTTACTGTCAACAATTTTCATGTATATATGTTGATTAAACAGGAACGTGTTTGTACAAAACTCTGATTTCTGATTTAAACTTGCTTGCAAATCTGAAATTGTTCGAAATTTGCATGATCACGTTACTTTAAAACTTTCATGTACAAGAATAATTTTGTTCTGTTTCTTTGGAACCATATAATAATATTTGGCAAATCTGATATTTGTGCATAATCATACAGTTAATTATTATATATAAGCTTGAAGGCACTTCATGTCCTAATCATATAGTTCATCCTTTCACCTTCTTAACATTTCCGGCCAAGAGCAGAATCAAGAAAATACATATACCCACCTTCTTAACATACCAATCTTTCACTCATGCTGACGCATTTCAAGCTTTCTTTGGACATGATTGCATTTCTTTACCTCTTCACTAGCGTAAGAATTACCCGCACACCGCAAAAATTGGGGCTTCCGTTTATGAATAATAACCAAAAAAATTGGGCCTCCCACTTCAAGGAAACAAACATCAGAAAACGGAGGGCTATTGTAATTTTTGCTTTGAGAAATTAGTCTGCCATTTTTCCGATTCGGTATGTTAACATGCATATACTTTGGTCCCTCGGGTTCTCAACTTTTATTTTTCCCTGTCGCTTTATTTGCAAGTGGGCTCGATTTTGGTGCTTTATTTTTCCCGGGATTTTTAGTATTTGTGTGTGAGTGTGGTCTATGTGTTTTCAGGGGTATGAATTGCTATTATATACAACTTTGCTTTTGATCAATTTAATGGTTGTATTAAAGAAATTCTAACTTAATTTTTCTTGTCATGTCTTGTATAATTTTAAATATAGGTTGTATGTGATCTGTTGAACTTCTTTAACCATCAAATGATCTATAGTTTAATTTGAGATTAATGGTTTTCTGGTGTCTAATTCTTACACTTTCACTTGGATTTGATTGGGCGAGGGTAGCGCAATCTTTAGCTTCAGTCCATTAATGGTGATGCTTATTAGCTCTTTAAAGTTTCTGTGAAACTTTTTCATCATTCCCATAACTTACTGAATGTTTAACATGTGTCATTGGTAACTTGTGATTGGAATATAGTACCATAGACAGATCAGAAACAATTTAATAGTCGAAATGTGCACGAATTAAAAGGGCTCTCTTAAAGGAGGAGGAGATTGAAGCTATCAAACTATCTAATAGCGTTTCACACCTGGCTGGGTTGAATTTACAATGATATTTTGGCATAAACATCAGAACTGGTGAAAGGACATGTATCAAGGTAGCTGACGGGCTCTCATAAATTATGCTTTGAGGTTTCTTGGCTTGGCTTCTAGACAACTACAATTCAAGTGAAGCCAAGATGTTTAGTTCTATTTTATCTGATTTTGTTGTCATGCATTCATAATTTTGTAAAAGAAGTTTGGGCTTCAAACAATTTGTATAACTGTTAGTTGGATTAGTTTTACGTGTACAATGGCGAGAGATGGGGTTTTGGCCTATTTATGCAAAATTTCCAAATTTAAGAAGTATTTCTTCACTTGTTTAGTGATGGTGAATTATTTATTAAAGATTCCACTTAGTGTAATTCATCATATATAATTTGCGACAATAATTATATTCCGTTAATTTACTGTCAACAATTTTCATGTATATATGTTGATTAAACAGGAACGTGTTTGTACAAAACTCTGATTTCTGATTTAAACTTGCTTGCAAATCTGAAATTGTTCAGAAATTTGCATGATCACGTTCTGTTTAAAACTTTCATGTACAAGAATAATTTTGTTCTGTTTCTTTGGAACCATATAATAATATTTGGCAAATCTGATATTTGTGCATAATCATACAGTTAATTATTATATATAAGCTTGAAGGCACTTCATGTCCTAATCATATAGTTCATCCTTTCACCTTCTTAACATTTCCGGCCAAGAGCAGAATCAAGAAAATACATATACCCACCTTCTTAACATACCAATCTTTCACTCATGCTGACGCATTTCAAGCTTTCTTTGGACATGATTGCATTTCTTTACCTCTTCACTAGCAGAAGAATTAATTCTGGCACAATTCTGGCAAAAAATTGGGGCTTCCGTTTATGAATAATAACCAAAAAAATTGGGCCTCCCACTTCAAGGAAACAAACATCAGAAAACGGAGGGCTATTGTAATTTTTGCTTTGAGAAATTAGTCTGCCATTTTTCTGATTCAGGTATGTTAACATGCATATACTTTGGTCCCTTGGGTTCTCAACTTTTATTTTTCCTGTTCTGCTTTATTTGCAAGTGGGCTCGGTTTTGGTGCTTTATTTTTCCTGGGATTTTTTAGTATTTGTGTGTGAGTGTGGTCTATGTGTTTTCAGGGGTATGAATTGCTATTATATACAACTTTGCTTTTGATCAATTTAATTGTATAATTTTAAATATAGGTTGAATGTGATCTGTTGAACTTCTTTAACCATCAAATGATCTATAGTTTAATTTGAGATTAATGGTTTTCTGGTGTCTAATTCTTACACTTTCACTTGGATTTGATTGGGCGAGGGTAGCGCAATCTTTAGCTTCTGTCCATTAATGGTGATGCTTATTAGCTCTTTAAAGTTTCTGTGAAACTTTTTCATCATTCCCATAACTTACTGAATGTTTAACATGTGTCATTGGTAACTTGTGATTGGAATATAGTACCATAGACATGATCGTAAACAATTTAATAGTCGAAATGTGCACGAATTAAAAGGGCTCTCTTAAAGGAGGAGGAGATTGAAGCTATCAAACTATCTAATAGCGTTTCACACCTGGTCAAGTTGAATTTACAATGATATTTTGGCATAAACATCAGAACTGGTGAAAGGACATGTATCAAGGTAGCTGACGGGCTCTCATAAATTATGCTTTGAGGTTTCTTGGCTTGGCTTCTAGACAACTACAATTCAAGTGAAGCCAAGATGTTTAGTTCTATTTTATCCGATTTTGTTGTCATGCATTCATAATTTTGTAAAAGAAGTTTGGGCTTCAAACAATTTGTATAATCATAGTTGGATTAGTTTTACGTGTACAATGGCGAGAGATGGGGTTTTGGCCTATTTATGCAAAATTTCCAAATTTAAGAAGTATTTCTTCACTTGTTTAGTGATGGTGAATTATTTATTAAAGATTCCACTTAGTGTAATTCATCATATATAATTTGCGACAATAATTATATTCCGTTAATTTCTTTGTCACAACAATTTTCATGTATATATGTTGATTAAACAGAACGTGTTTGTACAAAACTCGATTTCGATTTAAACTTGCTTGCAAATCTGAAATTGTTCGAAATTTGCATGATCACGTTACGCTTAAAACTTTCATGTACAAGAATAATTTTGTTCTGTTTCTTTGGAACCATATAATAATATTTGGCAAATCGATATTTGTGCATAATCATACGATTAATTATTATATATAAGCTTGAAGGCACTTCATGTCCTAATCATATAGTTCATCCTTTCACCTTCTTAACATTTTCGGCCAAGAGCGAGAATCAAGAAAATACATATACCCACCTTCTTAACATACCTTTCAAAAAAGCTTTCTTTGGACATGATTGCATTTCTTTACCTCTTCACTAGCGTAAGAATTATGAAAAATATGAATAATAACCAAAAAATTGGGCCTCCCACTTCAAGTAAACAAACATCGAAAACGGAGGGCTATTGTAATTTTTGCTTTGAGAAATTAGTCTACCATTTTTCTCGATTCGGGTATGTTAACATGCATATACTTTTGGTCCCTTGGGTTCTCAACTTTTATTTTTCCCGTCGCTTTATTTGCAAGTGGGCTCGATTTTGGTGCTTTATTTTTCCTGGGATTTTTAGTATTTGTGTGTGAGTGTGGTCTATGTGTTTTCGGGGGGTATGAATTGCTATTATATACAACTTTGCTTTTGATCAATTTAATGGTTGTATTAAAGAAATTCTAACTTAATTTTTCTTGTCATGTCTTGTATAATTTTAAATATAGGTTGTATGTGATCTGTTGAACTTCTTTAACCATCAAATGATCTATAGTTTAATTTGAGATTAATGGTTTTCTGGTGTCTAATTCTTACACTTTCACTTGGATTTGATTGGGCGAGGGTAGCGCAATCTTTAGCTTCTGTCCATTAATGGTGATGCTTATTAGCTCTTTAAAGTTTCTGTGAAACTTTTTCATCATTCCCATAACTTACTGAATGTTTAACATGTGTCATTGGTAACTTGTGATTGGAATATAGTACCATAGACAGATCAGAAACAATTTAATAGTCGAAATGTGCACGAATTAAAAGGGCTCTCTTAAAGGAGGAGGAGATTGAAGCTATCAAACTATCTAATAGCGTTTCACACCTGGCTGGGTTGAATTTACAATGATATTTTGGCATAAACATCAGAACTGGTGAAAGGACATGTATCAAGGTAGCTGACGGGCTCTCATAAATTATGCTTTGAGGTTTCTTGGCTTGGCTTCTAGACAACTACAATTCAAGTGAAGCCAAGATGTTTAGTTCTATTTTATCTGATTTTGTTGTCATGCATTCATAATTTTGTAAAAGAAGTTTGGGCTTCAAACAATTTGTATAACTGTTAGTTGGATTAGTTTTACGTGTACAATGGCGAGAGATGGGGTTTTGGCCTATTTATGCAAAATTTCCAAATTTAAGAAGTATTTCTTCACTTGTTTAGTGATGGTGAATTATTTATTAAAGATTCCACTTAGTGTAATTCATCATATATAATTTGCGACAATAATAATGTAGAAAAGCAATCAATTATGTAAATCAACTCAGTGATTCCAATAAGACGTTTGGAAATATATCACAAATTGTTTCTTTTGGTCATCTCCGTATTCTTC
This sequence comes from Rehmannia glutinosa, assembly GCA_016081115.2. Classification (NCBI taxonomy): domain Eukaryota; kingdom Viridiplantae; phylum Streptophyta; class Magnoliopsida; order Lamiales; family Orobanchaceae; genus Rehmannia; species Rehmannia glutinosa. The sequence continues at coordinate 8,256 of JABTTQ020000284.1, read as the reverse complement.
ATAATGCAACTTGAATTCGTAAAATAATTTTGTTTCATTTTCAAAAATCCATTGGATACAGTTCTACGCCAACTTCATTAAATTCTTTAGCAAAAGTTTGGGTGCACAATGTCTTCACTATATTTCACTTATTAAATTTTATGTCATAAAATTTAAGTTTTTAATCTTGCAAGAATCTTTTCAAATCAAACTATTAATAAATTATTTTTAATTGAATTAATAAATTAATTGGATTAATAAATTTTTAATAAATTACTTTTCAACGCATGTGCACCTTACTAGTAGATGAAAAGAACCAATAACTCCAAAGAAAAAACTCACAGTTGACTGAAGAACTAGCTTCTCTCAATCACGTAAATGTTGAAGTTGAAAAGTTGAAGGCTGACAATGAGCTTATTAAAGCTGAATGCTCTGCTAAAGAGAAAGAGAGCATGAACTCAAAAGTGCTACTGCATCATTCATCAAATAATAAACAATAATAGATGAGTTGATGATGGTACAAAAATAAATAGGGGATAAAATTGGTCTTAGCTTTAATTCCTCCGTAAATTCACAAAAGCCTAGATTGATCTTAGAAACATACTCTACAAGCAAAGCAGAAGGCAAGCAATCTAAGATACCATATGTTGCATCCACAAATCACAAGAATCACACACATGTTGGTTTATGCCCAGCAGCACACTCACGCACCTCGATATAGAACACTGTTTCATTACACAAATCTGAATGCCTATAAGTACCGAAACACATATAGACAAAAGAGACAATTATATATTGAGAAAGTACCTAAGAAATTTGCTAATATTCATTATGATTATGGTACAGAGAGGTGGCAACATACTTAGAGTCAGACCATTTGACTATAAGTTGGTTGGATCACCTTACAATGCTAATCCCGCAGGACCCACACAAATACGGGTACCTACAACCTAACCTCTTTGATGTAGGTTCACGGGCAATTAGGTGCCAAGGAACCTGATACATGAATAATGGATGTTCTAGATAAATGACATACACCAAGAGTCATCTGTCAGATTTCAAAGAAGGAAAAAGAGCAAAAGTTATATTTGGAGGAAATAAAGCTCCAGGGAAATCAAAGGCATTGGATCAATCAAGAAAAATAGGTTAGAAATCAAAGATGTTGCATATGTGGAAGGACTCAACTTCAATTTGCTCAGTATCAGCCAATTTTGTGACAAGGGATGCAATGTTGGTTTCAATATGGGAAAGTGTGAACTCAATGACACAGAAACTAATGAAATGGTTCTTATAGGCATAAGAAAGAAAAATATGTATGTTGTAGATCGGTCAGCGCAATTCTAAGCACTTGCCTGATAACCAAGAGTACTATTGAAGCCAACTGGATATGGCACAAGAAATTGAGTCATCTGGATTTCAAGACTATTAACAAGCTTGCTAGAAATCATGTGGTAGAAGGTATCCCAGATTCAGTGTACAAGAAGGAAAGCATCTATGATGCTTGTCAGAAAAGAAAGCAGATCAAATCTTCACTCAGAAAGAAGGCAAATCTTTATCGACGAAGATTCTACACTTATTGCATATGGATCTTTTTGGTCTTGTTGATCCAAAAAGTATAAGTGAGAAGAAGTATACATTGGTATTAGTGGATGACTACTCAATATACACATAAACAATCTATGTATGAAAACAAGGAAATATTACAAAGGTTCCCCCAACTAATGAAGAAAGGTCAAATGAGAAGAGTCAATCCACTACCAGGATCAGATCAGACTGAGGAACTGAGTTTGTCAATGAGAAAATAACTCAATATTGTAATGAGAATGAAATCTCTCATTAATTATCAGCTTCAAGAACTCCACAATAGAATGGAGTAGCAGAAAAAAGGAACAAAATGCTTAGCAAAGCTACTAGAACCATGTTAGCTGAAGCTGGATTGCTTAAGAGATTTCGGGGGAGCCTTGTGGATGAATCAGTTTGGGGGGAGCCCTGTGGATGAACCAAATGCCCACTTAGCTACATTATTGGAGATATGCGACACCGTAAAAAAGAATGGTGTATCTGAGAAAGCTATCCGACTGAGGTTATTTTCTTTTTCACTCCGGCATAAACCCAGACAGTGGTTACAAACCTGTACACCTGGGAGTATCACAAGTTGGGATGATCTGAATCAGAAGTTCATGGTGAGATTTTTCCCTCCCAGTAAGACACTCCAACTGAAAAGTGAGATATCTTAGTTCCAACAGATCGATTTTGAGTTGTTGTATGAAGTTTGAGAGTGAATTAAGGATCTGTTGAGGAGATGCCCACAACATGGTTATGCAGACTGGCAGATGGTTCAATATTTTTATAATGGTTTGAATGGGCATACAAAGACGATACTAGACACTGCAGCAGGGGACACATTGATGGCTAAAACTCTGACTGAGGCATTACTTCTACTTGAAGAAATGTCCACAAATAGTTATCAATGGCCCTCCGAGAGGTCAGTGCCGAGAAAAATTGCAGGTGTTCTTGAGCTGGATACTATGTCATCTCTGGCAGCTCAAATCTCATCATTGTCTAAGAAATTAGCCATCATGAATTCTAGTGGAACACCACAACAAGCTGAAATCCCACCATCGGCTGTTCTAGAAACCGCCACGCACGATGCCGAGCAAGTGAATTATGTGAATGACTGGGTTTTAACAATAGGGGTAATCTATTGCCAACTCACTATCCCCAGGACTTCACAATCATGAGAATCTCTCTTACATCAACAATAGAAATGTGTTGAACCCACCTCCGGGTTATTCCAACCCATCAAGTTCCAATGCACCCATAGGTGAAAAGAAGCAATCGTTAGAAGAGATACTCAGCACGCCTATCGGAGAGACTATGAATTGAATGAACAGAAGTGATGCACAAATTGAAAATTTTGGTACGAAGATAACTACTATAGAGACGCATCTTAGATCACTGGAGACACAAATTGGACAGTTAGTGACTGCCATAAGTTCTAAGTAGAAGAAATAATTTTTTTTGAGTAATACCGAGGTGAATCCAAGGGAACACTGTAAAGCCATCCAATTAAGGAGTGGTACAGAATACGACGGTCCTAAGCTTTCCTCTCATACCACCCCTGAGAAGCTTTCTGATTCTGATGTATCTATTGAGGATGAATCGAAACAAGAAGAAGATTAACAGAACAAGGAGCAGACAAGGGTTGAAAAGCCTAAATCTGCCCCTACTCTTGATTCTGCAGTTAAAGTGCTTAATTCACTCCCATTCCCACAAAGTTTTCAGAAAAAAGAAGATAGACTCTCAGTTTGCTAAACTCTTAGAGATTTTCAAAAAGATTCACATCAATATCCCATTTGCTGACGCACTTGAGAAAATGCCTAACTACGCCAAATTTATGAAGGATGTGATGTCGAAGAAGATAAAGTTGGGGGAGTTCGAGACGGTAAAGCTCAAAGAAGAGTACAATGCTATCTTGTAAAGGAAGCTACCACATAAATTGAAAGATCCAAGGAGTTTCACTATCCCTTATACTATTGGTGATTTTATTTTCAATAAAGCTCTTTGTGTTCTAGTCACTAGCATTAACCCTATGCCTTTGTCTATTTTCATGAAATTAGGTCTTGGTGTGGTGAAACCATCCACCATCACCTTACAGTTGGGGGATAGATCACTTACATATCCGCGAGGTGTAATTGAAGATGTTTTGGTGAAGGTGGACAAATTTATATTTCCGACAGACTTCGTGGTACTTGACATGAAGGAGGATCAAAAGGTTTCAATGATTTTAGGGAGACCACTCCAGCGACTGGTCGAGCCCTGATTGATGTTCAATGTGCTGAACTGACTATGTGGGTTAATGAGGAAGAAGTGATGTTCAAGATTTATCATGCGATGAATTTTCAAGAGAAACACCATACATGTCATTTGATAGATATTGTAGAGCAATGTGCCTACTCGGAAGTGGCTAGAAAAGCTACTTCCGACCCATTAGAACAATTCCTCACCCAATACCTAGTGCAAGGTATGGACTTTAATTTTGATGATATTGATTTGATAGATTATGTGTTTTCTCTTGATGCCACACAGGTTGACACGAGCAAGGGATTGAAGGAGAGTTTAAGAGATGCATTCATGGAGGAAATCCCAAAGATCACAATGGAATTGAAGGAACCTCCTGCACATCTCCAGTATGCATCTTTGGGTGAGAATAATACACATCCAATAATATTCTCTGCTTTTCTATCCCCATCGGAGCTGGATAAACTAATGCGTATTCTGAGAAAACATAAGTCTGCATTGGTCCATAGCCAATTTGAAGGGCATTAACCCTCCATAGTGATGCACAAAATTCTCATGGAGGAATTTTACAATCCCTCCATTGAGCACCAAAGACGGCTTAATCCTACGATGAAGGAAGTGGTTAGAGCTGAAATTCTTAAGTAGCTTAAGATGGCATATTTCAAATATAATTCAACTTGTAATAGATAGGGCTCTATGAGCTGAGTTGAAGACAACCAAGTTGAAGATTACAAGACTTTACTGAAGATTGAAGTGAAGACCCAACTGTGTGGCAGCTGAGTGAAGTGAAGTGAAGAATCAGTCAAGTGATAGAAAAGTTGTTTCAGTCAGCTGACTGACAGCAAAGTTATTCCAAAATAATTGGAATCGAATGTCAAAGGGGTATGCAGCAAACAGGACTCGAGAAAGATGAAAGAGATCCGTTGTCAAGACAAATCAAGGTTTTGTTGGAAATAGGCATGTGTCAGGCTGCCAACAATAAAGTTGTTTTGCTGAAAGAGTGCAAAAAGCAAGACACAAATGAGATGTACCTGAAATCTTGCAGAAGCTAAGAAAAGGCTGCAGAGCATTAAATTCAAGGTACAGTCTCCATCAATGCTGCAAGACAAGACAAGCCAACAACATACGAAGTGCTGTTTGAAAATTATGTCTATCTCTTCAACGGACATATTTTCAAATGTGCACTATAAAAGGCTAGGGCGTCATTTGAGAGAAGGTTACAGAGTTTAACACAAGCATACAAGAATTCAAGCAATAACCTGCAAACATATCTCAAGCTTTCAATATAATCCTCAAGCCTAAATTCGAAGGAAATCGGTCCAACACACTCAGTGAAGGAAAGACAACTTCATGAGTTGAAGAGGAAAAATTGTTTTCAAGAACAAAGGGTCTACTGTCCAAGGTTGAAGGAGAAGTAGTGAGGTTCCATCGAACCATAGCTTTGAACCTATTGGAGGGCTATGTGATCAAGTCCAAAGGTTTAAAGGAAGTTGAAGTAGCAGGACATTCGTCTTGTGAAGAAGCTGAGTCCCAGGAGTAGCAGGTGTGTGATCAAAGCTGACTAGGACTGTTAACTACTTTGTAACCAAGTCAAGTTACCTAGTGGATTCCTCCAGGGGTTGCTTGTGTCAATTTACTTTCAGCACACTTTACTTTTCGCATCTGCTGATAAGTTAAATTGCTTAAGCCTGCTGATAATAACATTGCTAAAACAAGTGTTGAAAAACATACTAACTCTAAGGGTGAAAGTCTTCCGCTAGTAAAACCAAGTCAACTGCATTTCTAAGTGTTAGCTGAAAATAACTAAGTTATACTATCAACAACTCAGTCGAGTCTGTTGAGTGGGTAACTTTGCTGTGTAAGCCAACCTAGTTGTCCCTCAAGGACTTAGCTGACTTGAGTTAACTCTAAAATTGTTTAAAAGGACTAAAATAAAAAAATTGGTAAAGTTTATTCACCCCCCTTCTAAACTTTACACATCACCCTTTGGAATCTACAAGTGAGATCAGAGCCAGGTTGGTTCATTGAGCCTTCCGCACTGGTTACTGAACTAGATCTCATTCTTTTTCAAAGAATCAACACTTTAGCTTTTAACGCTCTTATTTCAAAAGCAAAGTTATTATCATGGAAGCAAATCTAACTCGCATTCCAATGTTCACTGTTGAAGAATTTGATGATTGGAAAATATGTATGCAGGCTCATCTATCAGCCCTACATGATGAGATGTGGTTCGTGATTGAGGATGGGCCACTACAAATCCTAAAAGTTAATACAGCTGTAAGAAGGGCTACTCCTGCTGAAGGAGAAGATGAAGCACCTGCAGAGCACAGACCTGCCATGGTGGAGAAACTACGCTGCGAGTGGACAAATGAAGATCAAAAAAGATATAACTTGGACAATGTTGTTAAGGATATACTTTATAAAATCTTGATAAGGCCATGTTTAATAAAGTTTAATCTTGTAAAACGGCCAAAGAGATTTTGGAACACTCACCTTAATTTGTGAGTGGTCTGACCAAATTAAGGAAAACAAGTTAACTGTTGCTGTTCAAAAATTTGAAAATTTTAAAATGATTGCAGGTAAAGTCTGGATTAGTTGGATGCCAGATTTACAGAGATTACAATGAGCTCTCAGCTCTTGGGAAAGAATATACACAAAAGAAAATATGTATGAAGATACTAAGGTCTCTCCCAACTGAGTGGGAAATGAAGGTTATAGCCTTGAGACACTCCATGGATCTTACCAGAACATCCAACCATGAATTATTCTCTGATCTAAAAGCCCATGAGTTTGAGCTGAGAAGGAAAGAACAAGAAGAGACAGTTGTACCCAAGACAACTGCACTCATGGTTGGTGAAGTAAAGAGAGCTTAATCCAATGAGACCATAGACCAAGAGGAGATTTCCCTGATGGTTAAAAGATTCAACAAGTTCTTCAATAAGAACTACAAGAGAAACAAGGGTGAATCATCCAAGAGACACTCAGCACCTTCCAAAGCAAAGGAGGACAGACCACCCAAAAGAGCTGAACATCAAAGAACTGAGTATCAGAGAGCTGAAAGAGCTGACTCGTAGAGAGCTGAGAACCTGTGTTGGAATTGCAGGCAACCAGGACACTTTACCGTTGATTGTCCTTATCCACCAGTCAACAAATATAGAAATGAAGAAGAAAGAAAAGTCTTCAGAGAAAGAATACAAGAAAAGAAGAAAGCCATGTTGGCTGCGGAGACTGCTGACACATCCAAGTGCAAAGAACCAGCAGAGTCAAATAGCAGTGAAGCTGACTACTCCAATGATACAGAAGAAGAGGCTTTGATATGCCTCATGGACAAAGAGCAAGACTCCAAAGATCAAGAAGATGAGGCAATTCTAACTCATCTCATTCAGATTCAAGTGATAGGGATAGTGACACAAACACTTCATCACCCACAGATCTTTATGATTTTATTGGCAAAATGATGAAAGACTTTGAGCACATAAAAGCCTCACACACACTCCTAAATGAGGAAAACAGCCAGCTTAAATGCCAAAACTCACAGCTGACTAAGGAGTTGAGTACTCTAAATCACATAGCTGATGAGAATACAAAGCTGAAGGCTGAAATAGCCAAAATCCAAGCAGACTTAGCTGCTACAAAAAAGAGGGAAAATGATCTTAAAAAGTTGATTGCATCATTCACTAAGGCATTTAAATCATTGGATGAACTTATAATGATTCAGAAAGACAGTGGAGACAAGACATGCATTGGATTTAATTCCTTTGTGCATGCCCAAGTCCCAATAGTGGTTATCGAGAAAGGATCCTCAAGCAATGAGGCAGTACAAAAATCCAAAGCACCATATGTTGCACCCACACCCACTCAAAAACACAATCGCAACCATGATGGCCTTGGATACAAGGGAAAATGCAAGAAGCCAGCTGAGTATGCTGAAAGGACAACTGAAATCAAATTCAGAAAAGTCCATCGGTAGATTCCAAACAGGAAATACTCTGTAAAATCCAAACTAAGCTACCAAAAGCCCCAAAGATTTCAGCGAAGAAAATCATATGATGGGAATGGTAGAAACTATCCAAACCAGACTAATTTGAATAATCAAATGAGACATCAACCAAGACCAATAAGATATAAGCCTAAGTGGCAAAAACCTCAGACTCAGCATAGGTCATTCCCATGGCGAAAGAGCTATAATCAGCACTTATGCACCCAAACACAAAACCCAATAAGCACAAAAGTTCCACTATTACCCCAAGAAAGCAAATGCTCAAAAACACACACAAGCATACTGACAAAAGAGACAGTTGTATGAGCCTAAAATCCCCAAGCAATTTGCAAATGTTCATTATGATTATAGAACTGATAGGTGGCAACCTCTTAGAGTCAGATCATTTGGCTATAAGTTGGTTGGATCACCTTATAGTGCTATCCTCTCAGGACCCAGGCAAGTATGTGTACCTAAAAACTAATTTCCTTGATTGC
>JABTTQ020002711.1:0-50000 GCA_016081115.2 Rehmannia glutinosa | reverse complement strand
GAGAGCTCCCTAAAATCTCCAATCATTGGAGTATACCCCAACACGAAATGAGAGAGAAATGCTCACCTCTTTGGAGAAGACGAAGACTCCAAAGATGAAGAAAGTCGAACCATGAAGGAATCAACCCAAGAACCCATTACACACGAAACACGAAGAAACCAAGCGTTGATTACCTTCGCTCAAGCCAAAGAACGCGGTTTCCAGCACTCGTCTATGCCATTGAGTGTTTTCGCCAACATCCTCGCTGGACAAGGGACTCCTTCAATGCTCCTAGAGAAAAATAAGCCCTTTAGAGAAGCTTTCTGCTCCATGAGGTAAATGAAATCCTCTAGAGAAACTTTCCACTCCATGAGGTAAATAAAATCCTCTAGAGAAGCTTTTCGCTCCATGGGGTAAATAAACTCCTCTAGAGAAGTTTTCCACTCCGTGAGATAAACAAAGTCCTCTAGATAAGCTTTCAGCTCCGTGAGGTAAACAAAGTCCTCTAGGGAAGCTTTCCGCTCCATGAGGCAAACAAAGTCCTCTAGAGAAGCTTTCCGCTCCGTGAGGCAAAAAAAATCCTCTAGAGAAGCTTTCCGCTCCGAGAGGCAAACAAGGTCCTCTGGAGAAGCATTCCGCTCCGTGAGGTGAATAAAGTCCCTTAGAGAAGCTTTACACTCCAAGGGGAGAGGCTCCCACCACGAGAGAGTCCTCATAAATTCTACTCCAATACGAAAATGTGCAAGAAAAAGAAGGCAAAAATGCTAACACCTGTGGAGAAAAATCTAAATGAGAAAGCAGGAAGTTAGACAAAGCTCGAGAAGGGTACTCCCTCCAAGCTCCAGAAAGTTGCTCCCTCCAAGCTCCAGAAGGGTGCTCCCTCTAAGATCGAGAAGGGTGCTCTCTCCAAGCTCGAGAAGGGTGCTCCCTCCATGCTACAGAAGGGTGCTCTCTCTAAGCTCACGAAGGGATAAAGTAAAACACAAATATCTTCGGCCACTCCACAAGAAATAAAGCTTTCTTCCAAAGAGAAAGGTTCATCTCTACACAAATAAATAACAAGTACCCCCAGACAAGGAATCAGAAGCTACACTCCGAGGAAGATGGGTGAACGCGGAAATGAAGAAAAGCTGGAATCCAAAATCTGGCTCGAAAAAGGGAAAAACTCCAGAAAAGACGGAGAAAACGCAAGGAGTGAAGGAACGGGAGGCTTGGGCCGCCCCCTGGGAGGGCGCTCTCCTCCATGCAGGAGGGCGCACGGGGGCGCCCTTAAGGGCTCCCCGGAGCCACCTCTTCCATCTACTGGACTCTCAGCTCTCACCTCAATTCTCACCTCAACTTTCAAGAGATTTTTCTAAGTCTTCTACAAAGCAAAAAACTTCAAAGTTAAAGAGTAGAGAAAGAAATGTTACCTTTGGAAGATACGGTCAAAGACTTTCCTTCCAAGTGTCCTTATGCAAAAGTAGTCAAAGATTCTCCAAAGGCAAGACAAGATATACAACAAGACAAGCCAGACATGGTACCCGTTTAGTTCTCGCATTGCTTCATCCCTCCGCAGCACCGGAGTCGGGGGCTTATGTTGGGGACAAAAATGATATTTAATTATTTAATATATAATTCAGTGTATATATTAATTTAATATTAATTGCCCACCGGCCCATAGGCCAATTTCTCCTATGTGGACTGGCCCATAAACCAAATTCTCCTACACAGCTCATAGAGCCCATCTCCCAAGTATAACAAGTCCCTCCTATTTATTTGTAAGTTAATTAACTCATAACTCTCCTACACATTTAATTCAATATTCAATTACTGCTTTATTCTCTTGTTCACCAAGCTGACTTGAGCGTCAGAGTGGCCTCACTGGGCAACCCCCAGGGACCTCCTAACGTTTGCGTACTTGTGTAGGCAAGTTTCCAATTGAAGAATTTCCAACTTCCAGAGAAGAAGACTAGGAGACTTCCCTTTTGGGAAGATAGATTTTATCTGCACCATTGACTTTGAGTGATCTGCCTTAAAAAACAGCATCATACATATAAATAATAAATATATTTAAAATTTTAAATGTTATTATTAGTAGCTAAAATATATTTAATTGGAATTTTATTCAATAAATTTATTTTTAAAAATGCAGATGAGTTGTGTTTTGAGTTTTATGTAATAATTTAGTTATAAATAGGTAAACACTTTTAATTTGGAAGTAAATAATTATTTTTTAAAAAAATTAATGGGTTAGTTTAAATTATTATTTTATTTTTATAATTTAGTTTCTTAAAATTTTAGTTATTAAATAATTTATTACTATTATATTACTTATTTGAAATAATTTATTAGTTTGATTTACATTATTTTATTAAAAAATGAGATTTGTTTATAAAAATGTTCTCAATTTAAGGACATTTTGATACATATAGGACCAATTTGGCAAAAATAAAATCGGAAAGGACCGTTTTTGCAACACACACAAACATATGGACCACTTTGCAATTTTCTCGATCCACATTGGCAAAAGGGTGATTAATCTTGCCAACTCAGCCCAAATAATATTTAATCCATCGAAAAATTCAAAACTGAGTGTGAATTGAACTTAAATTGAGACAAAATCATACATACATGAGCAAGCAAAAAGTAATTAGAGAGCACCAATTTTGAAATAATCTAAAACTTACATGATCGTTTTTGCAATTTTTCCTAAGCTTTTTCATTGAAAGATATTTTTATAACATATAAGGTATTAGATCTTATATTAAAAATAAGATATTAAAGTGTTTGGATAAAATAAGATGGTGGAGCTTTTAAGATGTTAATAATGACAATTTTGTAATCAAAATAGTTAAATGAGGTTTTTGAGATAAGATATCTTTTGGGGGGAAAAAGATGGATCTCGTTACTTTTGAAAATAACTTATAAGCTTCTAACAATTTTTTTATTTCTTTGTGATCTTATAAATCCTTTTAGAAAAAAATTATCAAATAAATTTTAAGAGCTTTTACGCTCTCAAATAACTTATAAAATATTTTGAAGAGTTTATAAGCTCTTCCAAATATCCTCACAAGCTGGTAATGTAGTGAGTTCTATTTTATATATATTATGGTAAATTAATACTATTCCCAACTTATTAAAAGTATGATGGTAAATTGGTAAGTTTTGACTATTTTCCCATTATTGAATGTTTTTTAGTACCAATCCTGGGTGGTTAGTCTCCTGTCAGACTATCAAATGGATCTAACCTGTTAGACGGATCCAAATACCCTGACACGTGGTCAATCCACTCATTGACCCACACTACCACTAACGCCACGAAAACCATATCCGTTGATCCGGTGTTAATACTTTTTAGGAGGACTACTAATAATTTTCAGAGGGCCACTAAATAATTTTCAGGATGACTACTGATACTTTTAGGGGGGAGAACTAATACTTTTATGGGGAACTAATAATATTTTTTCTGAGAATAACTAGTACTTTTCATGAGGAACTACTTTTCGATAAGACTATTAATACGTTTTAGGGAGAATACTAATATTTTGGCGGGACAATATCAATACTTTTTCATGATGATTATTAAAAAAACTGTTAAAGTGAATTACTAATACTTTTCCAAGAGATTGCTAATACTTTTCATAGGAAAAACTAATACTTTTTAGGGTTGTCTAATATTACGTTACTGCCTACTACGTTTCAATGGGACAATTAATACATTTTAGGTGGATTGCTAATAATTTTGAAGAAAAACATCAATACTTTTAATAAGGCTACTAAAAATATTGTTCAATGGGATTACTAATATTTTTTTCAATCATACTATTAATGATTTTCAGACGTAACACTAATATTTTTCAGGGAAAAAACTATTACTTTTAATGCCCCTAATATTACAAAAATGACACCAGTCCGGAGATTCTATGACAACGCCCCAGAATATTACAAAAATTCCAATGGTGCGTGAAATTACAAAAAAACCCATGTCGGATTGTGTCCGTCTAACGAAAAAGACCTGTTAGACGGCCTGACCAAAATTTTTGTCAATCCTGGGACGGAAAGGACTGGTGACAATAAAATCTCATATATGTAGGTTGGGCATGAGAGTCTTTAACCATTGGACTAGTATCCGATTCACGAATTTAGTTTTTATTATTATTTGGAAATATTACGAAAATTATAACTCGACTGAAACTCATATTAATTTTCAAACAAATAAAATTTAAACAAATTCAAACTTAAAAGAGGAAAAAAGATAAGGGAGCCGCTATTTGCACCCAACTTCTTATAAATATACCCCCTCCCTATTTTTACAAAATTAAAATGACTAATATACCCTTATTATCAAAAAAATACACCCCACCACTTTTTTTGAAGTGTGGCACGATCGTGCTTTATTTTAATACATGGCACGATCGTGCCACATTTTAAAATAAGGCACGATCGTGCCACACTTTTTACATCAGTTTTTTAAAGAAAACCGATGTTAAAAGTGTGGCACGATCGTATCCTATATTAATACATGACACGATCGTGCCACAATTAAAAATAAGGCACGATCGTGCCACACTTTTACATCATTTTCTTAAAGAAAACCGATGTTAAAAGTGTGGCACGATAGTGCCCTATTTTAATACATGGCACGATCGTGCCACACTTTAAAATAGGGCACGATCGTGCCTATATTCGAACATGGCGAAAAAATGGACGATCTTGAAACAAAAAAATCCAAAAATTATAACACCACTTCGAACTTAACCTATAAAACCTTTAATCTATTAAAAATGATACATTTTTGCACTTAATGCTACAATTAAAATGCACGGTAGCTAAAAATAAAAATCTGCAACTGAAACCCTAGAGAGAAAAAAATCTGAAAAAAAAAAATGGGAGTATTTAGAATTTTTTGTGATAGTAAAGGCATAATAGTCATTTTAAATCATTTTACTTTTATGAAAATAGGGTGTGGGGTGTATTTATAAAAAAGAAGGATGCAAATAGCGACTCCCAAAAGATAAATGTCGCATTTAAAAAAGAAAGAAAGATACCAAATTTGAGACTAAACAAAATCTCAAAAAATTTAAACAATATCAACTTTTTTTGAAAAAAATTTAAACAATATCAACTATATACATGTATAATAACCTCCTAATGAGAGAGAGAGAGAGAGAGAGAGAGAGAGAGAATAATTTCAAACACCACTTGCACTGAAAAAAGCAATCCCACCGTTTACGTCTCTCTATCTCTCTGTCTTATATTACTGTTATTTGTTTAATTCCTTCAATTTTCCGAATTTTACCGAATTCCAGTTTGTTTTCCATACTTCTGCAAATTCAGTTTTTCTGAATTCGAGTTTCTTGAACGATGGAGGACCCCAATGCCAAGGCAGACGCCAACACCGCCGCAGAAGAAAACCCTAGTAGTAATACTGCACCAAATGGAGGAGATGGTGAGGCAAATCCCCGCCGGAGAACTCCGTTTACGGACCTCAGTCAAGTCGATGCGGATCTTGCCCTTGCCCGTACTCTCCAAGAACAGGTTTTTCCTTTTCTTTTTCGTTTTTTTTTTCCACTGTCAATTTCAATTCCAATTAGAAATTTGTCTTTCATTTCAATTCAAACAGATATATATGGATTTTTCATTGCAGTTGAGTGTGTTATTTGCCCGAACATGTAATTCTCTCTAATCATGGGGTTCTAACGTTGTTGGTTTTTGAAGTACTCGGTGTTGGAGCTGGAAATCCATTGAGTTGCACTCTTAGATTCCTAATTTCTGTTTTATGTGCATTTAACTGTTCGTTATGATCTTGAATTTGTTAAGTGAAATGATCTTTTTATGTGCCCATCATTTTCTTTAGTTCGGATATGATTAGGAATTAATAATAAAATTCTTGAAAATCAATTCAGTTTTGAGTGCCTGATACATACTATTAATGTATCTTGTTTGTTTTCTATAAGCTATAATAAACGTATGTTCGGGTTATTATGGCTTTGGTTATACTGCTTCAGCTCCTAGTATAACATGAAAATGACTAAAACAGTACAACATAAATGTGGCCTGGGCAATAGTAAAGTTTTATCCTCGGGAATTTAAAATTACAGATTATCTATTGTCTTGAGAATTTATTTATTTATTTATTTTTAATTCTTATTGTATTTATCTTTTTATTCTTATTTTATTTTTTTGGCGGAACAGGAAAGAGCTTATATGCTGTTGAGAATGGGTGCTGGTGACGGCAGTGATTATGGAAGTTGGGAAGCTGAGAGTTATGGGCATGGAGATGCGGTTGACGATGATGATTACGATGATGCCAGTGAAGAGGATAATGATGGTTCTGATGTGGAGGTGGATGATGAAGCAGAAGATGCATTTGATGTGTATGCTCATGCTGCAGGAGGAGAAGATGGTGCTGAATTGGATCCCTCAGCTTTTTCGAGTGATGAGGCCTATGCTAGAGCTTTGCAAGATGCTGAAGAACGGGAAATGGCAGCTAGATTGTTAGCCCTAGCTGGGATAAATGGAAGTGAGAGTCTAATTGACCATATTTCAGTTCTTTGCTTTATTGATCACCCTTCTACGACAACGAAGTCTGAGAACTATGTCATAATTAAATTTTCTATAATGATTCTGTAGTGGTTGTTGGGGAAGATGAAGATGAAGATGAAGATGACGATGACGATGAAGATGAAGAGGAGCATGATGGTAATCTTCAGGTATGTCTGCTATGCTTTTGTTTATTTCCTCTTTGCATGGTCGCATGTCATGATTCTAATGTTGTTCCCAATTGCTTTTGAACTTGAAAATATTTGAATACTGACAATGTGGAGTTGGAAGTTTTTCTGTTTGCTGGGCCTTCCAATATATGATTTCTGGCGCTAGCTAATGTCGAACCCACTGTACCACCATCATTTATTTATTTGATGAGGATAACTTTTTAGTTTGATCATTGATGTAGTACAGGCATATGCAGTATGTTGGCCCCAACTTTTAGATGTATTGTCGAAGTTTAAAGAACTTCTGAAACCGAAAGATAAGTGCATGACCCAAAGAATGAGCATCAATGTATATAGACATTAGTATTTATATATTTTGTTGTGGTACATGTGATGACTTTTCTTTCCGCATTCTGGGTGTGGAAATACTGACTCCAACTTATGGGTCCACGGGTCCACTTCTGTTTTTATGTATCTTTATATATATATATATATATATATATATATATATTTTGGCATTTATGTTCATCCCGACTGTGCAAAGTGCAGTAAATGTGTCAGTCCTTTGAGAGGCTATTAAGAAGATGAAGAACAAGGTGAATATAGCAATGTTCTGCAATTATGAAGGGAAAGAGAAGAAGCATGCATGAAGGGCTATCCTAAACTCCTGACAGGCAGAGAATTGGTGGGGTGGTGTAAATCTGCACCTGAAATTTTCGATAATCAACTCTAACAATGCCATAAACTAGCACCTGTAAAGTGAGACTTATTCACTAGATTCTTTAAGACTGGATTCTTGACAAGATCAACTAACCATCAAAGGTCTGAATGTGAAGAAAGCTGAACATCAGTTTGTCAGTGCTGATATATAGCGCCTACTCACTTTATAATTTTTTTATGTTTTATGAAATGGTTTGAGGGCTTTTTCCTTCTATAACCAACCTTGTGGAGCTACATTATGCTGTTGCTACTAAATGAGATCCTTTCTACTCCAAATTACGGTGAACTTAATCCTTGTATCTGGCCTTTCTTCGTTATGAATGCTCTTGCTTTTGTTTTAACCAGTACAAAGTGAGTCATAGCATTGATACATGCTTCTGTATCTTAGTAATTTGCGATTGACAGTTGTAACATATGTTTACTTATGCTTGCCACTGTTAATAAATCCTTAGGATTCATGGGAGGAGGTTGATCCTGATGAACTATCATATGAGGTAAATTAGGAGCCACAATCCTGTTTTCTTTCTTATTGGCCCCATGTTACTTTGATATCATGGTTGACTTTATTTTACAGGAGTTGATTGCTCTAGGTGATGTTGTTGGAACAGAGAGTAGGGGTCTTTCTGCAGATACAATTGCTTCCTTGCCTTCCGTAAAGTATAAGTCACCAGGCATTCAGGAAGGAAGCAGTGATTCGTAAGTAAAAAAATGGCCCAGTTTTACCAAACAATATTACATGATTACATCTCCTACCCCACCAGATTCATCTTTCCTATAAGGTTGCGACATGCTGACAAAGGTTTTACCCTTGTGCTTCAGCTGTGTTATATGTAGGTTGGACTATGAGGATGATGACACATTGACTGTTCTCTCTTGCAAACATTCATACCATTCAGAATGTATCAACAATTGGTTACAAATAAACAAGGTATATTCTCACTGAATTAAGTTCATTAGATTAACTGTTTTGGGGATTTCCTAACATTCTTGTAATTTTGGTTGTAGAATACTTAACATTAAATTTTGGTTATAGATTAACTGTTCCTTAGATCAAGGAATGCTTGCAAGCACTACTACTTTTAGAAGAAGTGGTTTATTGTAGTAGAAGCAAAAGTAGTTGAGAATCAGAAGTTGCAAATAGAAGCTAAAAGCTGAAAAAATCAAAGTAGAAGTGTTTGGGGAACAACACACCTTCAAAACGATCTTTTGGATAGAAGACAAAAAACACCATTCTTTTTATTAGTAGGTGAATATAATATTTTTTAAATTTGAGGATAAGAATGTCAAAAGCAAGCTTCTTTTTTATTTACAAAAATAACAAAAACACTTTTTCCAAAATCAAAAGCACCCCCACCCCCAGTTTTTAAATTTTGATTAAAAGAATCAGAAGCAAAAGCAAAAATTTGGCATTTGCAAAACACTAAAAAGTGATTTTTTTCAGATAGAAGCTGAGAATTATACATTGTTTGCAAACACTCTCTAAGTGTTTTAAACATCTTGAGCAAGTGGTTTTGCTTTGCTATGCCAAAACGTGTTATTCATGTTATGCAGCGTCTTTATTGTGGGTGAAGACATAGATCGGTTAGCGGAAATGTCAGATATCAGTTAAAAATTTCTTTCTTCTTCTGTACAAGAAGACTAAAGTATCAATTTTTGAATTCTTGTCTTCCCACTTGTTTCATGTTTTGCTTTTCGAACATTTCATTTTCTTGCATGGATGCTGAAAAGAGAAATAATGGATGAATGATTTTGTACATGTGTAGGTTTGTCCCGTATGCAGTGCTGAAGTCTCAACTTCTGGGAAAAGCTAGTAGACCTAATCAGCAAGCTGAAAATATTTTGCTCAAGAATTGAGCGCAAATAACGGGTTGCTTTTACCGTTATGCCTCTATTGAAAACCCTTGACAGACTAGAAGAATGTACTATAGAATTTGTGTCCTTCCATTGTTCTGCCTGATATATATTGGCACATTGATGTTTGCTCCCTTATTTACTGGTAATTGGTTATTTTTAGGAATTTCTGGAAGTTAATAAGGATTTTTTTTGTCGGCAAGTGTCTTTATTGGTTGAAATGATTATCTACCATGATGTTTTTGTGTTCACAAATGGAAGAACATGTTAAGTCTTAAATCTTTGAGTTCATTACTGTAGAAAGGATTTGGTCTTTACGTTGATTAGGATTATTTATAATATGACATATTTTAGTTCATTTCCTAATAAATTAGATTGATTGTTATTGATATTGTTGAGAACAGATTTTCCAGATTTGGGGAGATGATGTTCTTGATTTAGGGGGATTTGATTTAGAAGATCCTTTCCTTTTTTTGAGGTCTGATATGTCAGCCACATAACTTATAAATTAAGGTTGTAATTCACTTTCAGAAATAATGAAAATCAGCAATCTTTCTTTTCAAATTTCACATGGTACCAAAGCCAAACTCTGAACCCTTAATAAAAATCCTACATTGTTGATATCTCATCATGACCAAATATGGAATGAATTCCCAATCCTCTGAAGTCAGTTCCAAACCAGAACAAACTTCTTCAGTCAGTATTTAAGAAAATCCATATGTTCTCATAACAAATCATGGCCACACTAATGAAGCATGCTAGAAAATCCATGTGAAATCTGTTCATTGGAAGCCGTACAGAAGACATAGTGATCGCGAAAGCCATGCTAACGTTGCTACAACATCAGATGACACTAACTCAGTGGAAACCAACACTTTTACCAAGGAACAACTTGGAGCCTTGCAGAAATTATTTGGTTAGACCTCTATTCCTCGAACTTCTCCATCAACTCCAAATCAACGTATGAGCATGTTTGCACATCAAGGTACTCTTTTGTCTGTTTGTACTGCAAAAGTGATGAAATCAAAGCCTTGGATAGTCGACTCATGTGCTTCTGATCACATGACAGGGGACATTAGCGTTTTACAACACTACAATTTGTATCAAAATGCTTCCACAACCCGTATAGCTGATGGTTCATTCTCAAAAGTGGCTGAAATTGGATCAATTAAATTATCAGAGGATATTACACTTTCTTTTGTCCTTTATGTTCCAAAATTGGAGTGTAATCTAATTTCTGTCAGCAAACTTAATCGCGATTTGAACTGCGTAACTAAATTTTCTCCGAATTTGTGTGAATTTCAGGCAATAGATTCGGGGAAGGTAATTGGCAGTGTTGAGTTGTGTGGCGGGCTCTATTTGCTGAAAAAAGGTACTCCATTGCATCAAAAAGTTCCTTCAGCGAATAATGTGTTTTAATCTAATTCCATTATGTGTCTATTTCCAATGAAAATAATGTTATGTTATGGCATTTTCGTCTTGGTCATCCAAACTCTGTTTATCTTGAAAAGTTGTTTCCTCATTTGTTCAACAATAAAAGTCCAAATTCTTATCATTGTGAAATATGCCAACTAGCCAAGCATACTAGACATGTATATACTGGCATTCAATGCAAGCCTTCGCACCCGTTTTCCATGGTCCATGTGATATGTGGGGACCCTCAAAAGTTAAAAACATAACAGGATCTCGTTGGTTTGTGTCTTTCATTGATGATCATACTAGAACAACATGGACATTTCACATGAAAGAAAAATCTGAAACTGGGGCAATCTTTCCACTCGATGATCAACACCCAATTCAAAAGCAAAATCCAGGTCCTAAAACCCGACAATGCTAAGGAATATTTCAACTATGTTCTCGGATCGTCTCTCAGAACAAGGTATTATATACATAAGCTCATGTGTAGATACCCTCAAAGAAAATGGGGTAGCAGAGAGAAAAAACAGACACTTGCTTGAGGTAGCCAGATCAATCATGTCGTCTAATAATGTACCTGAACATTTCTGGGGAGAAGCTATCTTAACGATCACCTATCTGATTAATAGGATGCCAAGCCGAGTTCTAAAATTCCAAAAGCCTCGTCAGGTTCTCATACAAACCTTTCCTGATATCGAATTATTCTCCTCGGATCTTCCGCTTAAATCTTCGGGTGTTCAACATTTGTCCATATACATCATCAAAATCGAACCAAACTTGATCCTAAATCACTCAAATGCATATTCTTAGGGTACTCCTCCAACCAAAAAGGGTATAAGTGTTATTCACCCATCAATAGGAAAATGTACAACTCCATGGATGTCACATTCTTTGAGCATCAATCCTACTTTCCCAAATCTGAAAATTCAGGGGGAGCATTTGAGAGAATATCAGCTTTGGGACACTCTTCAAGACACTCAAATTCAATTCCATAAGCCTAAATACGTTTCACAAGTGCCATTACTCCCATCTAATCACCCCGAGAGTCAGTTAGAGTTCATTAACCTGCCAATAATGACTCAAACTCCTCAAACAGATCAACCTGAAACAAATTTACCTGAACCTCAACCTAATGCAAACAGACAGGAACTTCGTGTTTATACTAGGAGGAAGCTTACTGAGCAACTAGAGCACACCACACAAATTCGGTCAAGAGTTGGAACCGATTTCTGTTGCTCCAGAACCTCACACAGGTATGGATCCTTCAAATTACGAGTCTTCTGATCCTACAGTTGATGATTCTGATTTACCTATTGCTCTAAGAAAGGTGTTCGATCATGCACTACACACCCAATTGGAAACTATGTTGACTACAAAAATTTATTACCTCCATACAGAGCATTTGTGTCCACTCTTGACAATGTACAGGTTCCAAACTCAATTCAAGAAGCATTAAAAATTCCATATTGGAAGCAAGCAGTTGAAGAAGAAATCAGAGCACTAGAAAGTAACATCACGTGGACCCTTTCAAAATTACCTCACGGAAAAAACCCAGTAGGATGCAAGTGGATATTTGCAGTCAAGTATAAGGCAGAGGGGAGCATTGAGAGGTTCAAAGCCAGGCTGGTAGCCAAAGGTTTCACTCAATCATATGGAATTGATTATCAGGAGACATTTGCACCGGTTGCTAAACTTAATACAATCCGAGTTTTACTCTCATTTGTAGTGAATCAAGACTGGCCTCTCCATCAACTTGACGTCAAGAATGCATTTTTAAATGGTGATCTTGAAGAAAAAGTGTACATGGAAGTACCTCCTGGTCTAGAGAACTCATCCAATAGCCAAATGGTATGTAAACTGAAGAAGGCACTATATGGTTTAAAGCAGTCACCTCGTGCCTGGTTTGACAGATTTGCAAAATCAGTTATCACACATGGATATAGCCAATGTCAAGCTGATCATACAATGTTTGTACAATTTTCACCTACAAAGAAGATTTCCATTCTGATTGTCTATGTTGATGATATTATTCTCACGGGGGATTATGAGGAAGAGATTGTGACATTAAAGAAACTATTGGCGACAAAGTTTGAGATTAAAGATCTAGGTGCTCTCAGATACTTCTTAGGGATAGAAGTTGCCCGATCTAAGAAGGGAATCGCCATTTCTCAAAGGAAGTATATCTTAGATTTGCTTAAAGAGACAGACATGCTTGGATGTAAACCAGCTGATACTCCCATGGATCCCAACATAAAGATGAAGAGAAGTGAAGAAAGTGTTCCAGTAGATAAAGGAAGATATCAAAAGTTAGTGGCCCAATTAATCTACCTCTCACACACTAGACCGGACATTGCATTTTCAGTCAGTGTAGTAAGTCAACACATGAACAATGCGAATGAAGATCATCTTGAAGATGTTAACCGTATTTTGAGATACTTGAAGATGACACCCGGACATGGATTGTTATTTAGGAAATTTGAAACTCGAGGCATAGAAATCTACACAGATGCAAGCTGGGCTGGGGAATAAACTGACAGAAGATCCATGACAGGGTACTGCTCATATGTGTGGGGAAATCTTGTGACATGGAGAAGCAAGAAACAGTCAGTAGTTTCAAGGAGTAGTGCAGAATCAGAATATCGGGCACTTGCCCAAGGTATTTGCGAGGGAATGTGGCTTCAACAATTACTTACTGAACTTGGAGCTACCACAGAAAAAACACAAGGATGTTTAGTGACAGTCAAGCTTCTATAAGTATTGCCAAGAACCCGATGCATCATGATAGAACAAAACATGTTGAGACTGATCGGCATTTCATATCTGAAAAGGTCAATAGTGAGATTGTTCAATTGACATATATTCCTACAAGACTGCAGTTTGTTGATGTTCTCACCAAAGCCCTTCGAAGGACAAGCTTCGAGGAATTCAGCTCCAATTTGGGATTGTACAACATATACAACCCAACTTGAGGGGGAGTGTAGAAAGGATTTGGTCTTTACATTGATTATGATTATTTATAGTATGACATATTTTAGTTTATTTCCTAATAAATTAGATTGATTGTTATTGATATTGTTGAGAACATATTTTCCAGATTTGGGGAGATGATGTTCTTGATTTAGGGGGATTTGATTTAGAAGATTCTTTCCTTTTTTTGTGGTCTGGTATGTCTGCCACATAACTTATAAATTAGGGTTGTAATCACTTTTAGAAATAATGAAAATCATCAATCTTTCTTCTCAAATTTCACAATTAATACATTTGTCGTAAAAGTAAGCAAATTGCTTATATTCAGTGAGTAAACACAATTTTGTTATGGGTTAAATTGGAAGGCATGGTTCGACACTTCTTTCTCTTTAAGTTAAAATTGGTTTTAAGGATGACAATTTTGGCCCAATCCTGTGTTGATTGCCATGGCTCGATCCGTTAGGTTTAGAGCTGGCAATGGGTCGGATCGGGTCGACCCAGCCCGAGCCCAACGGACTTCTAGAAAAAATTGGATCGGGTTGTGGCGGCTCGATTTTTGTCAGGCCTTTATTTGTTTGGCCCAGCCCAACCCAACCACGGTCCATGGGCTATCGGGCTAAAATAGCCCAAATTAAATATTAAAAATAATAATTAAAATATACTATTAAAATCGCAAAATCCAATCTCTAAAAGCTAATGGGTGACGTACATAATCTTCTTAAAAGCACAATATGACAAAAGCTTCAGTCAAAAATTACATCTTCCCAGGATGTTTTTCATATTTTCTAAAACTGTTAAATATTAAAAAAAACAACCCCCTACAAACTAGATTATTAAAAAGCAAAAAAAAAATATTAAAAAACCCAAAAGTCATTATTATAATAAATCAAACCCAACCATCATTTTGTAGGCATGCAGAGTTATACTGCCTAGTCGGACTTAGTGTTCGACAAACTAACATTTTCTACAGATTTTTTTTAATTAAATTTTTATCGGGCTTGGACCAGCCCGAAAAAAATGGGTTTTTTCGGCCCGAACCCGATTAGCCCGACGGGCTTATTGGATCGGGCCATTTAGGCCCGATTTTTTTCAGGCCTTGAAAAATAAGGCCCAGTCCAGCCCTATATGCGGGCTGGTTGGGCTGGCCCATCGGGCCGGGCCAGTTTTGCTAGCTCTAGTTAGGTTGCCTTGCCCCATGACCCGTGGTGGGACGGGGCGAGTCTGGTATCGATTCGCCCGTGGGTCCTCGCTCCGCTTGGCCCCGTAAATTTTTTGTTTAATGTATTTAATATATATTTTGCATATATAATATTTATTATAAAATAATTTTTATTTATTTAATATTATACATAGCATTTATAAATTGAAAATGACACTTTTTGTAATTATTATTTTATAAATATATATTTTATTTTATTTTATTTTTATTTATTTGGTATTTAATTTTATTTAATTTGGGTCAGTACGGGTCACCCGTCCCATCATGTGTCCCGCAACAAGTCGCTCTCGCACCATCATGTGACCTGCGATGGGGTTGCCCCTTTTAGGGACATGATATGTTTGGGTCTTTAGATACGTGACCTACCCTGCCCCATTACCATCCTTAATTGGTTTCCCAAAATTATCACTCCCTCAAATTATAGTAATATACTAATATTCTCTTGTTATTGAAATTTCTAGTAATATAATTAATCGCTTATTTATTTTCGAAAATAAGATGTGGTAAATTGGATATATATAAAAATTTACAGCGGGCAATTATCATGTCGCAAAGTGACGAGCCTTTTGCATGTGTTTGCTTGACAAGCTTCCTTTTGGGTTTATGAGCATGTTGTTTATCTTTAGTTCCTCGTAACAGTCTACCTTTACTGGTAACAATTACATTACTTTGAACAAATTTGTATTTGTCGTAGTTTTATTTGGTTTATTTCAGACAAGTTATATATTAATCTACGTTTGTAATTCAATGATATTTTTGGGTCTTCAGTTTAGCTGGATTTACAATTTAGAACTTTATAAGGTTACGAAAAAGAAATATGAAAAGAAAGAGAAAAACAAGCGCGCGGGTGAGGATGAGGAAAGAGAAATCGAAGATACATGTGACTGTTGCTACGACGAAAGAAGTTTCAAAATTCATATTGGTTCAGTTCAATTCAAGATCAAGTATATTACAAAATAGACTAAATCAAGCATCACTATGACACATATTATCATAGTCACTACACATTGTAGACAAAAGCAATTCATATGATGCTTAAGTCAAGTCATATCATCTAAGTGTCTATTGTTAATCATGTGTCCTAAAGGATGAACCCCTTCCCTTAGGACATCAATTGCCCTTGCCCTAGAGCTTTGTGGAGGAGGTGAATTGCGGAATGTGCCTCAACAATGGAAACATCTTCTTTTCACATACTTAAGAGCTTTCGTTTATTAAGGCAAAAAGAAAGGAAAATGCATAAGAAAATAAAAGGGTGGGGATGGAGACATCTCTCCTTTTGGGGGTGACCCATGCTTATCAAAGCACACTAAGCTCCACGTTTATACCTCTTGTCCAGGTCATCAAAGCCCCTAATTGCATCATTCAAAACTGAAAAAATAATGGACTAGGTCTTTTCACATTCACTTGACTCATACAAAGTCATTCACTGGATCTTTTGGTCCACAATTTGTGCATACGTGTCTGAAGAGGATTTATCAGAGTCAGAAGCAGTGGTGACATTGTCACTGCCTTTTCTTGTACATTTAGGAAAAAATATTCCATATGAGCTCAGTTTGTTCATGCTAAGTACATAGGTGGTGTGTTGTCATTCTTGTGGAACACTTTGCACCCGATAGCATTACATGGGAAAGATTATTTAAAATTAAAATCATGTAAATGCTCACATATTCTAGAGTCTTGGATCTGACATAGTTAATGTTTGGTATGATAAGTGATTCTCTAATAACACTCTTGAGACTCTTGTGGAACAATTAAGATTTGATCACGTGTTGGTTTTTTTTGGACAAATCATAGTTGGGATTATAAAAAATTAGTTAATGTTGTTGGACATGAATGAGATTACAATATATGCCAAATTTCAATTCTCAGCACAATCATGATATAATGAAATGGATGCCCTCCACTAATTGTAATTTCTCCTCTGCTTTGAAATCAGTCAAAGATTCACTCTCTTAACTTCCCCGTTTTATGAGATCTGGAACTCATTTTCACCCGTCCATGTCAATTTCCATATGGAGACTTCTCAAAGACATGTTACACATGGATCAAAAACTTCAAGAGATAAGAGGTTGCACGTGCATCCAAGTATTGGTGTTGTGCATCTTTTACTTCTAATCATGCTAATACCACCGATTCATCCTTTTCAGTCGAAACTTTATTATAGTTTTTGCTAAATAACTAACATGTTTATCAAGTATGGATGCATTTCTCGCTCATTATGAGACATAAAATCCCCCACACTGTGAGCATTCTTATTTTCTTATCTTCATGGAAGAATATGACACCATCTACACACTGTACACATTTTTTTAATCATTCCCGCTTGGTATTATGATTCACTTGGTTGAAAAGAAACAAATGCAAGCATGAGAACCTCGCCCTATTTATCATAGGATTATATGGAAAATCCCATGGAAAGTTGAACATCATCTACCTTGAGACATGCAAATTATTTCAAAAATCCACTTGGAATTGGACATTACTACTATTTTTGGTCTATATTTAATATTCCCTTCAGAAACACTTGCATTCCTATTGTGTAGAAAAAGCCTTTTTGCATAACTTGTCAAATTTAACATGGATGCCAAAAAAGCCTATTCTCCTCATGGGGGATTGGCGGTGTACTAACATATTTCTTTTTTTTTTTAGAAATGTGTACTAACAGATTTTCAATGAGGAAATGTGTGGGCTTTTTCAGATTCTATTACATAGTACTCTGGCAACTTATTTGCTCAGTTTGCTGCCCTCTCCAAAGCTCTCCAGACTCCAGTTGCTTGATACTTCTATACACTGTTGCATATGGATTGAAACAGATTTGCAAATCTTATATCAGATTATCACACAACACCAACATGATAATTGGAAATTGCAATCATTTCAACTTAAGGTCATATGATTTCTTCCACATGAAGAATTTTATATCTCCCATATTTCAGAAAAAGGAACAAAGGCTCTTCAAATGTTGGCCTCTCTCAACCATCTTTTATCCATTACACTATTATAGTAAGACAAATGCTCCTAGGATCATACATGGATTAGCTAGATTAGATCAAGTTTCCATCTTTTAGAGTTATCTTGTCGTGTTCGGACATGAGCTCATCATGTCGGTTGTTATCGTATCGGCCCGATAAAGACCCGACGCGATTGATTTGCCACCCATAATTGTTGATCCAACTGGTCAACCATTGCAGTTTGATTTTTATATAATTGATTTTTAGTAAATACAGAGACAAACTAAATCTGTCTAAAAGTAAAAATTAGAGAATATATATCATTTCCTAGGAAACTTGGAAAGAAGGACCGAAATTAAATGGGAAATTTGATAAAATACCCATTTTCCTAGGGGTAGTTTTGATTTTTGCCCCCATATTATTAAATTCTGATTTTTGCCCCTTTTCTTAGCCCAAAAAGACCAAATTACCCTTTTACTTGAAAAAACAAAAAAAGAAAAAAGAAAAAGCAAATGAAGAAAATGAAAAGGCTGAAGAAAGAAAACCAAAATACACACACACGCCTTCTATCGACCAAACCCTAGAAACTCCAAAAACTCACAAAATCAACAAGTTTTAGAGGATGAGAAGTAAGAATCGACCTACAAGGATATTGAATATCACAAAATAAGAGGAAACCCATCTACTAGTGCTAAAAACGGGCAACACAAAAATCTGAAATTTGTTCTTGATATTTGGATCGAAAACGGGCAAAAGCGGCTCGATAGTTAGCGGGCATTTGAATCAAAATTATCTATTGTGCAAGAAAGTTATGGATAAAGGTTAGTTTTCATGGTGTTTATGTTATTCATTGAATTGAAGCTTATTTTCTTTGAAAAATATTACATTTAGCCAACTTTGTTAGATTTTTGCCAACTTTGTTAGATTTTTGGAATGTGTATAATTTGTTATTGTTAGATATAATGTATAGAGTGAATACGTAATTGTAATTGTTGTTTAAATCGGCCAAAAATGTGGAATCGTTGTTTTTGGCCAATAAAAATGGGGTGGGCAGGAGAGTGGGCCGAAATGTGGGTAGAGAGGTGGGCATGAGAGTGGGCCGAAATGTGGGCAGAGAGGTGGGCAGGAGAGTGGGCCAAAATGTGGGCAGAGAGGTGGGCAGTTGTGTAGAATATCTAATTAATTATCTTATGTCATGGCTTTATTTGCAGGTGGTACATCATGTCCTATATTGATTGTATAGGATGGAATTTGGGACTGTGATATAAATACTTATTGTTGGAGGTTTACCGGAAAGCAATCAACAATTGTTCTCTTCCCGTGCGATGTCACGTATTCCGAATTATTGGAGAAATCTTATACATTGTGTAAAATCAATACCGATGATTATGAAATAGAATTAAGAAGTTGGTTTGGCTATGAACACATTGATCCATTGCCGCCATGTCCACTCACTGATGATGATGATGTCGAAGTTCTAGTTCGTATGAATAAAGAGAAGACTTTGTATGTGCCTCTTTGCTTGATTGCTAGGGAAAAGAACAAGGAAACTTTTGAGTCAGCTAGTAGTAATCATCAGGATCTTGTGACCATTCAGACAAATGAAGCCATTGTTCCAGAGAATATTCCACGTCTCACATACCACCTTGATAAAGGCAAAGGCATTATGGAAGAGAAAACTCATTGTCCTTATGATTTCGGTTTCCCTTTGTCGGACGTTTTCGAACTCCCTATGTTTTGGGATGACGTTGATAGTACTCCTACTTTGTCACCGTCACAGTCTCAAGAAGACGATGGTGAGAAACATGGTAGGCAAGAAGACGTGGAAGAAAAAGACATAAATGAGTGTGGACAGAGAGGTGGGCAGCATGGTAGGCAAGAAGGTGTGGAAAAAAAAGACATACATGAGTGTGGGCTGAGAGGTGGACAGAAATGTGGGCATGAAGGTGGGCAAGGAAGTGGGCGATATGGTCAGCCAATAAAGAACTCTATGGGAACATGTCAAAGTGGTGTGGGTCCTCGTTCAAGTATCCAAACAAGCAGTTGTAACTCAATTGCAGTAGAAGATGATATTGAAGAAGGCCAAATTTTTCTTACCAAGGACGAACTATGTCGGCACCTCCTAGTGGTAGGCCAAGAAAGATGAGGATATTGTCCCAGGACGAACAAAAAGTAGCGAGAAAGTGTGGGAGATGCAAAGGCATAGGGCATAATCGAAAAACTTGTAAGAAACCCATTTCAGTGAATAGTCACATGAGATAGGATTTGTGATTAATACTGTAATGTATTAATTAAGTTGTTGTGTTGAATGTACTTCTTCTTTAATTAAATTGTTGTGCATTGTATACTTAATTAAAGTTGTTGTGTTGAATAATCCCATGTGTTATCGTATTGTACTTCTAATTTATTTTATTAAGTTGCATTTTTAATTTAATGTACTTCATTTTTAATGAGAATAGATAGTCTATGTGGGCAAACAAGTGGACATATGGGTGGGCAGGGAGGTGGGCAGGAGTTTAATTGAGAACAGATAGTATATGTGGGCAGATGGGTGGGCAGGGAGGTGGGCAGAAGTTTAATTGAGAACATATAGTATATGTGGACAGACAAGTGGGTAGATGGGTGGGCATGGAGGTGGGCAAGAGTTTTGTTGGGAAATTTATTGTTTAGATTTTGATGAATGCCATGTAAAACTTAGAATAGGAAGTTGGCACCCCAATTTTTGTTGTAAACTGCATTGTAATAAATAGAATGGGTCAAGTCGAGTTAAGTCAACTATGCCCAAACATGCAAAAAGACAACAGGAGACTAGAAGGAAGACTCATTGCAAGACAACCGAGTATGGCAAAGAAGAGAAGACGGAACTCTATCAAGGAGCAAACAGATGAGATGCGGTGGTGGAGTATCGATCAAGTCAACTCAAGAAAAGCCAAGTCTCAAGTTGAAGTGACGGAAGAGTCATCCATGATTGGAAGTCGACTCTAAGTCACCTGGGGAAAGCAAGGAAATGCGGTCAAGTCGAGATAATCAAAAAGATCCGTTGCCGTAAATCAAGAGAATTACCTAAACAAGTAATATCTCCATGCTACCTTTCTCGAAGTGCTCAGTCCCGAAGCGTGCAAAAGGAATAAACCAATGGGAAGCACTACACCGTGTCGAACTCAAAAGGTGAAGAACAATTCATACGAGGAAATGGCAATTCCAAGGATCGCAACAAGACAAGCCAACGACCACAAGTGACTTTCAAAAATAAGCCTATCTCTTCAACGGGCAAATTTTTGAAAGATCACTATAAAAGGCCGAGGAATAACTCGAGAAAAAAAAAAGACCGAACCACAAACATTCAAGCAATTATCATAATCAGTAACAAAAATATTCTCAAGTTATTAAACGCTCGATCCTCAAGCCTACACTACGAAGAACATCAATCCAACACTCACCGTGAAGGAAAGATAACTTCAATCGGTTGAAGAGGAAATTATCAAGAATCAAGGGGGTCTACATTCCACGAAGGATTGTAGGAAGGTTCAAGGTCGAACCAAGTCTTGAGCTTTTGGAGGGCTTCGTGATCAAATCCAAAGAGCTTGAGCAAGTGGGCTGTAGTAGCAAAGCGCAAATTCTGTCCTGTGAAGAAGCTAAGTCGTCACGAGAAGCCACCGAGTGATCAAGGCGTCTCCGCACCGAGTCCCAAAGGATCAAGTCACCGTGTGATCAAGACTTGTATCCGGACTGTTACCACTTTGTATACTTGATCAATACCTAGTGGATTCCTCCGAGTTGGAGAAGAGAGGAATAGAAGAATTACCCCATCTTCGAACCTCTATAAAAATCTTATTGTGTCATTTACATTTCAAAGACTTTAATTCTTGCATCATATATGTTTAATTCTCACACATATTTGCTATCCATTAGATAATCTCTAAGTACTAAATCAAGCTCTATATCTCTACTTAACTAAACTTAAGGGTGTTAAGTCTTCCAATAAAACAAACCACGATTGAGTTAATTTAGACTTAACAATTGAGTTATTCCATCAACAGCTCGATTGAGTCCGTTGAGAGACTAACTCTACTTGATTAACTAAATTGGTCATCCACCAAGGACACAATTGTGTAGTATCAACTCTGAATTTTTAAAAGTACTAAATCAAAAATTTGGTAAGGTTTATTCAACCCCCTTCTAAACCTTACACTTACACCCCTTTGGGACCTACAAGTGGTATCGGAGCGGTTGGTTCATTGAGCCTTCCGCACCGTTCTTGAACTAGATCTCCAAACTTTTCAAAGTCTCGCTTTAGTACTTAAACTTTCAAAACTCTTTTTATCATTAAAATTTATTATCATGGAAGCAAATTTGACACGCATCCCTATGTTCACAATTGAAGAATTTGATGATTGGAAAATTCGTATGCGAGCTCATCTATCAACATTACATGATGAGATGTGGATAGTGATAGAGGATGGGCCACTGCAAATCTTAAAGGTGAACACAATCAGAAGAAGAGCTACGGTGAAAGTGAAGAGGATGTTGCTCCCGGACCACCATGGTTGAAAAACCAAGAACCGAATGGACAAATGATGACAGAAAAAGATACAACCTGGACAATGTAGCCAAGGACATCCTTTACAAAACCTTGGACAAAGCCATGTTCAATAAAGTCAAATCATGCAAAACGACTAAAGAAATGCAGGACAAGCTAACATTGATTTGTGAAGGCTCGGAGCAAATCAAAGAAAACAAATTATCGGTGGCGATCTGAAATTTGAGAACTTCAAAATGATCTCGGAGAAAACCTGGATCAACTGGATGCTCGATTCACGAAATCACCAACGAGCTATCTCGCACTTGGAAAGGAATATACACGAGAAAATGTGTATGAAGATCCTAAAAAGTCTTCCAAATAAATGGGAAATGAAAGTCATGGCACTAAGACATTCCATGGACCTATCAAAGACATCCAACCATGAACTATTCTCGGACCTCAAAGCCTACGAGTTTGAGCCGAGAAGAAAAGACCAGGAAGAGACAGATGTACCCAAAACAAATTTGCTCTAATTGTTAAAGATGGGAAGAGAGCCGAGGTCAAAGAAGTCATTGACCCGGAAGAAATAGCCCTACTAGTAAAAAAAGGTTCAACAAGTTTTTCAATAAGAACTACAAGAGAGGCAAGGGTGAATCCTCCGAAGACACTCGGCTCCCTCCAAATCAAGGAAGATAGGCCAACCAAGAGAACAGATCATCAAAAAGTCAATATCAAAGGGACAATCCAAGAATGGAAAGAGGCTGATCAAAAGGTTGAATATCTATCTTTGAACTCGAGGCAACCAGTCACTATGCCATTGATCCCCATATCCTGTAGTCAACAAATACATGAATGAAGAAGAAAGAAAAAGGTCTTGAGAGAAAGAAGACAAGAAAAGAAAAAGGCAATGTTGGTGCGAGAAAATCTTGAGTCAAAAGACACAAATGATTGAGAGCACAGTGAAGTTATTGACTACTCAAGTGACTCGAAGAAGAAGCCCCGATCCGTTTGATGGCCAAGGAACAAGATCAACCCGACCAAGAAGATGAGGTACACTCTAACTCATCAAACTCGGTTCTAGTGATAGTGATCATGACACACACACTTCATCACCCACTCGATCTTTATGATTCATTAGGCAAAATGATGAAAGATTTTGAACACATTAAATCCTCACACACACTATTAAATGAGGAAAACAACCTACTCAAGAGCCAAAACTCACAGCTGACTAAGGAGCTAAGTACTCTAAGTCAAATAGCTGATGAGAATGAAAGTTTAAAGGCTGAAAAAGCCAAGCTAATAGCAGAAATTGCTGCCATAGAAAAGAGGGAAAATGACCTCAAAAATGTTGTTGCCTCATTCACTAAGGCATCTAAATCATTGGATGATCTTATTATGAGTCAAAGAGAATGTGGAGACAAGACAGGCTTAGGATTTAATTCCTCTGTGCTATGTCAAACTCCAAAAGTAATTTTGGAAAAAATGATCTTCAAGCAATGAAGAGTCTAAAAAATCCAAAACTCCAAATGGTGCACACACATTCACTCCAAAGCACAATTACAAGCAAACTGGCCTTGGTTATAAAGGAAAAGGAAAAAACCGATTGAGTGCGGCTGAAAGGACAACTAAGAAGAGATTCAATCGAGTTCCTCAAAAAAACTCCAAAAAGAAAATACTCAGTAAAGAAGAAGCGAGCTACCAAAACCCGAAAATCTATAAAAGAAATACATATGATGGGAATGGTAGAAAATATCCAAGCCAAGTGATTGGAATGATGTGAACTATCGATAGACTTATGGAATATAAGCCCAAATGGCAAAGGCCTAGAACTCAACAAAGGCCATTCCAAAAGTATAAGAGCTTTTATCAAAGACACACATATGCACCTAGGCACTACACTCGAAACACCACAATTACCCCAAAGAAGGCGATTGCCAAAACACATATACAGCATACGAGACAAAAGAGACAGATGTATGAACCTAGAATCCCCAAGCAATTTGCCAAGATTAATTATGATTATGGCATCGATAGGTGGCAACCCCTTAGAGTCAAATCATTTGGCTATAAGTTGGTTGGATCATCTTACAATTCTAACCCCTCAGACCCGCATACAAGTATGGGTACCTAAAACTTAATTTCCTTGATTGCGGTTCAAGGAATGAAAGTGCCAAGGAACCTGGTATATGGATAGTGGTTGTTCCCGGACATATGACAGAAATAAGAAAAACTGTCAAAATTCAAGGAAGTTAAAGGAGCAAAAGTCATATTTGGAGGAAATGAAGCTCCAGGTGAAATAAGAGGCATTGGATCCATCAAGAGGAATGGATTAGAAATCACGATGTTGCATATGTTGAAGGACTCAACTTCAACTTGCTAAGCATCGATCCAACTCTGTGACAAGGGCTATAATGTTGGATTTAACATTGGTATATGCCAAATCAAGGAGGTGAATCGAATAAAGTTGTGTTGCAAGGATGCGGACAAAAGAACATGTATGTAGTAGATTGGTCAACCGCTACACCCAAAGACTGTCTCTACTAGCAAAAAGCACAAATTGAATCAAGTTGGTTTGTGGCACAAAAAAAGTCGAGTCACCCGAATTTCAAAACGATTAACAAGCTTGCGAAGTAGTCTTGTGGAAGGACTTCCAGGACTTAGTATACGAAAAGGAGAGTATATGTGACGTGTCGAAGGAAAACAAATCAAATCATCATTCAAAGAAAAGACATGCCCATCTTCAACAAGAATATTACATCCGCTAC
Source organism: Rehmannia glutinosa (assembly GCA_016081115.2). Classification (NCBI taxonomy): domain Eukaryota; kingdom Viridiplantae; phylum Streptophyta; class Magnoliopsida; order Lamiales; family Orobanchaceae; genus Rehmannia; species Rehmannia glutinosa. The sequence continues at coordinate 24,912 of JABTTQ020002711.1, read as the reverse complement.
ATATGGATCTATTTGGCCCAAAGTGGAACCAAATAGCATAAGTGGAAAGAAATACACCTTGGTGGTAGTAGATGACTACTCAAGATATACATGGACAATATTCATGTGTAAGAAGAAAAAAACTCTACGAAACTACCACAAATGATGAAGAGGATTCAAAACGAGAAGATCCAAACCATTATCAAAATAAGATCGACGGAGGAACCGAGTTTGTCAATGGAATAATAACTCGATATTGTATTGAAAATGGTATTGGTCATGAACTATCTGCAGACAAGAACTCCACAATGAGAATGGAGTTGCGAGAAAGAAGGAATAGAACTCTCAAAGAAGAAGCGGCAAGGACCATGTTAGTTGAAGCGGGGTTACCAAAAAGATTTTGGGTGAAGCAATCAACACAACTTGCTACACTCAAAACAGAGATGTATGATAAAAGGATAAATGACAAAGACTCCTATGAGATTTGGGTGGAAGAAAACCAAATGTTGCATATTTTAGAATATTTGGATGTAAATGCTTCATCCACAACAATGGCAAAGACAATCTAAAGGCCTTCGATGCTAAAACGATGAAGGTATCTTCTTGGGATACTCAATGAAAGCAAAGCCTCTGAGTTCTCAACAAAAGGACTATGGTTGCGGAAGAATCCATTCATGTGGTATTCGATGAGCCAAATGTAAATGGAGAAGACATTGAAGAGTCACCGATAAGTCAATCATCCAACCATACTGAAAGAGTCCCTATCTTTGAAGTTTTGGAATTATAAACTCGAAGAAGAAGATAGATAGTGAATCTCAAAAACAATGGAAAATTTGCGGCTAAGTGACTACGAGAGAGTTGATCAAAGCAACACAGTGCTAGACGATCAATCCACCAACTTACTCCAACCTTTGATGTAAGATGGTTGAGAGACCATCCACGAACTTGTCATTGGAGATATAAGAGAAGGTGTCAAAACAAGATCCGAACTCAACAAGAAGCTATGTTCACATGCTTTATCTCGCAAATAGAGCCCAAAGATGTGTTACAAGCATTGGATGACACATATTGGATTCAAGCTATGCAAGAAGAGTCAATCGGTTTGAAAGAAATAAAGTATGGGAATTAGTTCAAAGACCCACCCATCAAAACGTTATTGGTACTAAATGGGTGTTCAAAAACAAGATGAACGAGGAAGGTTACGTGGTAAGAAACAAAAAGACTAGTAGCCAAAGGATATTGCCAAGAAGAAGGAATAGATTTTGATGAAACATTTGCTCTGTAGCAAGATTGGAAGCTATAAGGATGTTTCTTGCCTATGCACTCACAAGAATTTTGTTGTATATCGATGGATGTAAAAAGCGCATTCCTAAATGGTTTATTGGAAAAAGAAGTGTATGTTGAACAACATCCAGGATTTGAGCGAGAAGACTCTTGGAGATAAGGTATACAAACTCAAGAAAGCTCGTATGGATTGAAACAGGCACCCGGATCATGGTATGACACTTTGTCACAATTCCTAACGAGAATGGATTCACAAAAGGAAAAGTAGATAGAACACTTTTTTAGAATTCAAGACAAAAAGAGTATATTGGTTGTTCAAATATATGTGGATGACATCATTTTTGGATCCACAAACAAAGAGCTATGTGAAAATTTTCAAACCTCATGCAAAGTAAATTTGAAATGAGCATGATGGGAGAGTCGACATTCTTCCTTGGACTCCAAGTGAAACAAGCGAAGGATGGAACCTTCATAAGTCAAACAAAATACACCGAGATTTAATGAAGAAATTTGGTATGGAGGAGAGAAGTCTTCTCGTGAAAATACCAATGAATACATCGATCAAAATGGACATGGATGCGGATGGCAAGCCTCAGATCAAACAAGATACAAAGCACTTATTGGATCATTGCTCTATCTCACAAAGCGGGCGCCGACATCACCTTTCTTTGTAGGTGTATGTGTAAGATTTCAATCACTCAAAAAGATAGCCATATGACGGCTAAGAGAATATTGAGATACTTGAAAGGAAGCCAAGAAGTTGGCTTATGGTATCCAAAGGAAGGTGGATTCAAGCTAATTGGCTATTCGGACTGACTATCTTTGGATGTAGAGTTGACGAGGAAGAAGAGCACCTCGAGGCACATGTCAAATGCTAGGAAACAGTGATTTCCTGGTTTAGCAAGAAGCAAAATTCAATAGCCACCTCTACAAAAAGCGAATACATAATCATGGCAAACGTTTTGTGTCCAAATCCTATGGATGAGACATCGGCTAAGAGACTATGAAGTTGAGGAAAAAGAAATTCCAATCATGTGTGATAACACAAGTGCAATTGCAATCACTCAAAATCTGTGTTGCACTCAAGAACAAAGCATATCGATGTCGAGATATCACTTCATAAGAGATCATGTTGAAAAGAAGGACATCATCTTGGAATATATCTCAACCGATAAACAATTGGTGACATCTTCACAAAACCATTATGTGAGTCAAGATTTGAAGAACTCAAGCATGAGTTAGGGTTAATTGAGTGAAATGACACTCGAAGAATCAAAGAAAAGAAATGGAACACAAAAAGGAAAAAGAGTTTGAACTCACAAATCAACTAAGAAAATCACCCGATCGGAAAGACAACTATACCAAGTCACCGACAATTTGAGTCACAAAGAGAACTGTGAGAAGAAGAGTTAAACGGCTAAGGGTAAAAGGAGTCATTTATGAACAAAGTGACAAAAACGCAATCGTTTTGACTAAGCGGGAATGTTTTTAAGAATTACGTCGGATAATTATGATGTGTACAGCAAAAGCTGCACACCAAGCTTATGATTGGATATAAATGCTGCCGCATTAAATACGAGATATTAAATGCTACATCGGCGTGCAAAATCTAAGCCGTCGATTTCGATCACATTTCAAAAACACCCGCACGTCCTTTCATAAACCATACTTAAGCTTTCCTTCTTCTCTCTCTCTCTCATATTACCAAAACTGTTCATTTCTTTCAGAAGCAAAGGCAAAACTCTCTCAAAACCCTATCTATCTTCAAATCAACCTCTAAGTTTTCTTCGGTGAAATCCTGAAAAATGGCACCAACCTATGATTTTGTCAAGTTAGGAAAGCAAATCCACACCGGGTCTACTGTGGATTTTGACGGCATGGTGAAACAGGGGTCCGACGACACCTTAGTGAAGAAAATTGCTGAGAAATTGGAAACGCCTCACAAGGTGAAATCGTTTCGACGTTGGAATATCCGATGACCTATGTGGAGGAGGTCGCACGCTTCTACGTGAATGCTTTGAGATTCACGATGAAGGGATAAAGTCATCTTCTCACGGAAAGAAGTTCACCATCTCTCGCCAAGGATTTGGTGAACACCGCTCACTACCGACGGAAGGAGCATCGAAATCAACGAAGCCGATGTAAACCTGGCTGCTTGCTTGGAAGGAAGTAGCCAAGCCCGACTATCTTTGATAAAATAGTTTACACAAACAAGAACAAGAGGTCAGCTTGAAGGAGGATTATCACAAGTTGTTGGACATAGTTGCCAAATGCATAGACATCAAATTTGGCGGCTTTGACCAACTCAAAAGCAAAGTTGATCGTAATGGCCGCGATCATTGAAGAAAGGTAAAATAAACTTTGAGTTTGTCTACAGTATGCCGAGAATGTAGGGAACAAATCCTTCAAGGAAGATGGTACATTTGGAGGATCCCTAGGATATGGCCTGGTGATTTGCCTGATGGAGGTGAAATGAGTCCCTCTTAGACATGGAAAGGCGTTCCATGTAAACAAGAGGATGTTCGATCAAACCTCTCTAGCGCACGAAGAGAGCCTACGCCAAGAGAGCGACACGAGTGAGGGGGAATCGCTTGACCACTGAAGATACAGATTGTTTCCTCTCCACCAAAGAAGAAAGAAAGCGCCTCTGCAGTGCTAAGAAGATCACTGCTCTCTGCAAAGAAAGAAAAACAAACCTGCTCCCTCGCCCCCCGCAGCCGAGTCACTGCCCCGCAGCCGTGTGTCTCCCCTCAAAGCGCAGCGGTCGAGAAGGACTCTCAACTACCTTCTCCGATCGTCAAAAAGAGGAGATCGACAAGCCAAGACGGCCAGCTCCTCGGAAGAAAGCACCAAAGACCGCCCCGCCGCCCAAGTCTTAGAAGAAACTCTCTCTCGAACCGAGAAATCCCTCCTGCGTACAAACTAGGAGACGAAGAAGAAATCATCAAGCACTCCGAGCTTGAGAAACCGGCCGAGTCGCCACTCACCGAGCAGATCTGGGAGATCGCTGGAGAAGTAGAGTCTCCGGATACTATAGATGAAACAATAAGTCTGTGAAGGCGATCAAGAGAGGCAAATCAAGACACAACAGTAGTTCGCACAAATGAGACACAAGAAGAAGGCGATAGAGATGATAGTGATGTGATGATCATATCCCCACCTTACCCGGACATCCAAAATCGTCTGCGTGAGTGGAGGAAATGGAAATTGAGTCGATCAAGGAACAGTTTCAACGGCCGAGTTTATCGAAGAAGAAGAGGAACTATTGAACTTCCTTGGACTAACCTCTCGTGATCTCAAGATCGATGGATGAGAGAATCGCACGATATCCTGCAAATCTTCAAGGATAAGGAGAAGGAGAGACTGGCGAGGAAGGAAGGCAGGCAAGAGAGAAGGCCAACATCTGCCCTCTCACCGGCACCACAGAACATACACATCCTCACTTCGACATTCTATCGAGAAAGTGATGAGGATCGGGACCTGCTGCTTTGCCACGTAGAGTTGCAAATGCAGCAAAGCAATGCGTGAATCCCGAATTCTTCATGAGAAAAGTATGATGGAGGGACCAAGAGAGTCCTCCAAAACACAAATGAAATCGATCCAATGGGAGTAGTGCGAAATCGCCACCGTCGTTCTTGCCACCACTTCCCCACTCACTCGGAAGAAGGAATTAAGGAACTCGGCGATGAAATCGGGTTAGTGGGGACCCCGGTTGAGCCAACCCCTAATGAAGGTGTCTTACCACCTGCCCCAACGGTGAACACTCGTGATACACCGGAGGGAGTTTGGAGACGAGTGACCCCATTCCAAGTCTCTCACCGGTGCGCACCTCCGAGGGGGAAACTCTCTCCACTGCGGCAAGGTCGGAGAATGTCAAAGATGACTCCACAACGAATCTAGGAGGCGAAGTGGAGAAAGTACAAACACAAAAGTTTGAAAGCGTCAAGTTGCCATCAACTTCATGGAGCTCGAGAGAAAGGAAATGATTCTCTCATCACGAGGTGCAACCGCTGTTCAATGATAAGACGTGTGATGCGTGAGGCACAAGAAGTCGAATGTACCGGGAGTTAACACTGGCGATGAAAGTGCAATCCATGGGGTTGAGACTCCAATGGATGCCACCACGAAGACCCTAAGACAGTGACCGACATCTCGAAAGGGAGGTCAAAGGCCTCGTTAAGTTGAGGCTCGGCTCGGGAGGTAATGAAGGCCCACGGGAGGTTGAGACTTCCATTGGGGTAAAGAAAAATTGAAAGTAGAGAACATCCCTCCTGCTATCATTGATCCATCCGAAAAGGAGATAAGCGCGCTTCATGATTCCCAGGATAATCTGATGTAACCTTTGGGGATCGGGTGGCGATGAAGAATCCCGAGGTTACATCATCATCCCCCATAATCATCCAAAAGATCTCCTTTTCGGATGGATGTTCCCGAAGCGAGGCAAGTCTAATCTCAAGACTACTCGTCAAACTTTCAATTTTGATGATGAGCCACCAATGGAAATCTCATCATCGTCCAATGACGCTCGATACGGCCGAGACCTCATCCACTCAATTGGAGAAACCACCGAGACCAACGGTCTGTTGAGACACCGAGGCATCCATTGGGTCCACTTCACAAAAACCCATGGAGTCCACCGCACTCCTCAAGCCGCAGAGGTTCGACTCCAAAAGGAACTTCACACGCACCTCTTATCATTGAACAAATCCCGGTTAGCCTTCGTGATGATTCCTTTGTAGAATCATTTCCTTTCTCTCAAGGTACCCGACCTCCATGAAGAGTCGAGAAACAAACTTGTTGTTCGCTTCCAGTACTAGCTCCACTGTCATTCCGTCCTACCATCGTTCAAATGACTATGACTTTGACGTTGCATGGCCATCACCGCAGCGGAAGAAACAATCAAGTTCGGGAGGTGTTCAAGGCATTATTTGGAAATTGAACGGATGGAGAGGCACCAGGCCTCTATGGACAAGCGATCGGACAACAGAGATGCCAACCTTGCCGACTTGAGAGGCAGGCATAATCGAATCGGGGAATGGTGGCAACATCATCAAACAATGCGTGTGGAACAAGTTAGATACTTCAGACATTGTTCAACAACCTCGCTGTATGGAGAGTCGAGAATGCTTATGCAAAAACAAAATTGCGAGAACACATTGAGCACATGCATGAAGCTCACACTGCCGAGATAAAGGCGCTGCGTGAGCAAAATAAGAGTGATCTCCGGCGTATGGAAGAAAACATGGATAGAAAATTCACCTTCTCATGGCTGAAATGAAGCTAATTTCAAAGAGTCCAACGCCACTCGCTCCGAATTTTGTGCCGCATACTCCGCAGCAGCGACTCGAAAGACGAACTCGACTATCGCCAGAGCTCAACTTCCCGCTTGCCAAGATATGTTTCAGTGTTCCTCTCTCCTTTGATGATGCCAAAAAGGGGAAGAGGAATACTTTAAAGTCTAAAGAGATCCGTCGGGAAAAGGAGGAAGCGGTTTGTGAAGGGAAAGACAATTGAGGAAGTGTCAAAACAAAAGAAAGAAAAGTCCGTTGAGGGGAAGGATCGAAAGATGTGACCTTGATGATTGCACAAACCCCCAACAAGGTCTTGTCACGGTGATATTATCGGCTGACAAACTCCCCGTGACTCGCCACTCCAACACTTTGCTATATCTATGGCCGAAAAGAGAAAGACAATTGAAGCGAGGGATGGAGGAAGTGGAAGGAAGAATGGATGCCCGGGTTATGAACATCTTGAAACAACATGGAGGCATTCCAAAGAGATAGAGACACTTATGCCATCTCGGATGTCGGGACCGAGCCACGATCGTTGATGAATTTAAAACGCTCGCATCTCAAAGGATACTTTGCAAAAATGTCTATGGCTCAAGCTTGGGACTTGTATCTTGGGAAAAGGGTCTCACGTTATGTGAAGAAGGCGACAGCAGAGACTACCGGCGATCACTCTCTGCTGGTCACTCCACCGGTCACTCACCGGAAAGAAGAAGACCCCAAGACAATACACGCCCTGTAGGTAGAATTTCATACCTGGCCTCGCCCAATACACGCCGAGGCAAGAAAGGAGGGATAAATGAAGAAGCAAGTGGCTAAAAGTAATGGTGGAAGAAAATAAGAGACAAACTCAAGAGGTTTCATTAAGAAGAGATGAAGCCTGAAGGCATATGAAAAGAAGAAGCCCAAAAAAAGATTAGTACGTAGATCCGGGAAAGAAAGAAAGGAGGGATTCATGTATTTTACCATGTAAATACATACTATCTTGACCAAGTAGCCAATTTGCAAGTGGCGAAAAGAATAGAAGGAAGACTCGCATACATTCTATGTGAATACAAGACATTTACATTTTTGAGTATGGCAAATCAAAAAGAAGACGGGAACTTTATTGTTTAGGAGAATGCCAAACTTAGATGCGGTGAGTGGAGTATCGTAAGTCAACTCAAGAGAAAAGCCAAGTCTCAAGTTGAAGTGACGGAAGAGTCATCCAATGATTGAAACCGACTCTAAGTCACATGGGGAAAGCAAAGAAATGCGATCAAAATGTCGAGATAATCGAAAAAGATCCGTTGCACGTAAATCAAGAGAATTACCTAAACAAGTAATATATCCATGCTACCTTTCTCGAAGTGCTCGGTCCCGAAGCGTGCAAAAGGAATAAACCAATGGGAAGCACTACACCGTGTCGAACTCGAAAGGTGAAGAACAATTCATACGAGGAAATGGCAATTCCAAGGATCGCAACAAGACAAGCCAACGACCACAAGTGACTTTCAAAAATAAGTCTATCTCTTCAACGGCGATTTTTGAAAGATCACTATAAAAGGCCGAGGAATAACTCGAGAAAAAAAAAGACTGAACCACAAACATTCAAGCAATTATCGAATCAGTAACTCAAATATTCTCAAGTTATTAAACGCTCAATCCTCAAGCCTACACTACGAAGAACATCAATCCAACACTCACCGTGAAGAAAAGATAACTTCAATCGGTTGAAGAGGAAATTATCAAGAATCAAGGGTCTACATTCCACGAAGGATTGTAGGAAGGTTCAAGGTCGAAACAAGTCTTGAGCTTTTGGAGGGCTTCGTGATCAAATCCAAAGAGCTTGAGCAAGTGGGTCAGTAGTAGTAGCAAGCGCCTGCCCTGCAGAAGAAAGCGAGTCGTCACGAGAAGCCGGTGAGTGATCAAGGCGTCTCGGATCGAGTCCCAAAGGATCAAGTCACCGTGTGATCAAGACTTGTATCCGGACTGCTACCACTTTGTATACTTGATCAATACCTAGTGGATTCCTCCAGAGTTGGAGAAGAGAGGAGTAGAAGAATTACCCCATCTTCGAACCTCTATAAAAATCTTATTGTGTCATTTACATTTCAACACTTTAATTCTTGCATCATATATGTTTAATTCTGTGACATATTTGCTATCCATTAGATAATCTCTAAGTACTAAATCAAGCTCTATATCTCTACTTAACTAAACTTAAGGGTGTTAAGTCTTCCAAAAAAAACAAACCACAGTTGAGTTAATTTAGACTTAACATGTGAGTTATTCCATCAACTTCGATTGAGTCCGTTGAGAGACTAACTCTACGATTAACTAAATTGGTTGTCCACCAAGGACACAACGTGTAGTATCAACTCGAATTTTTAAAAGGACTAAATCAAAAATTTGGTAAGGTTTATTCAACCCCCCCTTCTAAACCTTACACTTACACCCCTTGGGACCTACAAGTTTTATATTGAGAACAGATAATATATGTGGGCAGATGGGTGGGCAGGGAGTAGAGTCAAAAATGGGCTTGGCATCTCAGGGGACCCCGCCCCGCTATAAATGGGTTGGGTACTGGACATATCTTTGCCCCCGTATAAAAGCGGCTGGTTTTTGTTCAAGCGGGTGAACGGGCTTAGGGCGGGCTCCCGCTTAGTTTATGTTTTTAATAAAATAATTTATATTTTAAGTTTTAAATAACTATTAGACAAACATGACACACTCACGTCACAAGCATATGTTTAAATTTTTTTTTTTGAATATAACATATGTATAACTTAATATAAATAACTATTAACTTAATAGACAAACTCACAAAAGTATTAAGCATTAAAAAGAAAAAAAGACTACTCAGTAGAACAATCGAAAACCACTTCAAAAACAAAAACCCTAAAAACATATATGCTCCATCTCTAAAGATTACGCCGCTCCACAAGGAACACAACTTCCGTAGCTCTTCGTTGCACGTCGCCGAGCCACCACATACCGCCTCTATTCGTTCCACACCGTCACCACAGGTTATTTCTTCAAGATTTCACCGCACCGTTGGACCCCTGGTTCATGATATTGTTTGCTTTCCTCTCATGTAAATATCAACCATCATTGCAATAGGGGGCATAGTCATCCTCATGTATTTTTCATTGTATTTTGTACTCGGATTGCTTCATAAAAATATTTTGGTTTTAAATTGAAATCATTTTCATTGTTACTGAGATCACTTGTTGTGGTTTGGGACTTTCTTTTTAATATTTCCTTTGATGATTAGTTTGATGCAAAATTACAAATAATGCAAAAGATTTAAGGGTTGTTGGTTGTACTAATTAATTTGGGTGGCCACTCCAAAAAAACATATAAAAAGAAATTTTGCTTTATTAGAAGTTTTTAAAATATTGTTTGACTAATCTGATTTTGTGATACAATTAAGTGAATATTGTTAAAAGACATGGATTTAAGAAACTGAATATTGTATTAAATTTAAAATACTAATGTTCAGTTCAAATATTTTTTTTTGATATGATGTTCAGTTCAAATATTTTTTTTTTGATATGATGTTCAGTTCAAATATTTGTAGATTTCTGTTCCATTAATATTTTGCCTTCATTAGTTATCATAAATTTGTTTCTTGATTTGTTTGCAGATTAGGAAAAGAAAAATGGAATCTGCTAATTTGGATCAATCTATTGATTTAGATGAAAGTCAATTGGAAAGTAACAAGATTGGTGAGGAATCAATTAAAATGTCAAAGGAATATTCCGATGTTTGGAGTTTCTTTCTAAAAAAGGAGGTGGATAAAGATGGTATAATAAAAGCAGAATGTAAGGGATGCAAGAAAGAGTATAAATGTGGGGGTAGAAAATATGGGACTTCTACAATAAGGCGTCATAGAGATAGTTGCAAAATGTTGAAGTTTAATGATGTGGGGCAAATGCTTGTTGATCATGAGGGGAAGTTAAGGTCTAGGAAAATAGACCAAAAGGTAGCACGTAGCCTTTTAACTGCTACAGTTGTCAAACATGATTTGTCATTTTTTTTCGTTGAATATGATGGCATTAGAAATTGGGTAAAGTATTTAAATCCCGATGTTTCTTGTATTTCCAGAAATACTCTCATTTCTGATATTACAAAAATCTATGTGAGGGAGAAAGAGAAACTTAAGCATACTCTTGCTAATATTGAAAATAGAGTTTGTTTAACATCAGATGTATGGACTGCATGCACTAGTGAGGGTTACATTTGCTTGACTTGCCATTTTGTTGATAAGAATTGGAAAATTGAACAGTAAAATTCTTAGCTTTGCTCATATGCCTCCTCCACACTCGGGAGTTGAATTAGCCGCAAAGCTATTTGAATTTTTGAAGGATTGGGGGATTGAGAAAAAGGTATTTTCTTTGACATTGGATAATGCATCTAACAATGGTAATATGCAAGATATTTTGAAACAACAACTCTCTTTGCATGGTGGTTTGTTGTGTGATGGTGAATATTTTCATATTCGTTGTTCTGCTCACATATTGAACATCATTGTGCAAGAAGGCTTGAAAATAGCTGTTGTGGCTTTGGATAAAATCAGAGATTCTGTCAAGTATGTGAAAGGGTCGGAGGGTAGGATGAAAAAATTTGAAGAATGTGTGAGAGCCGTGGGTAATATTGACACTAATATTGGCTTGAGATTGGATGTCTCTACTCGTTGGAATTCCACGTATTTGATGTTGGAAAGTGCAATCAAATATAAAAGGGCATTTTCTTCTCTTCAATTGAATGATAGGAATTATAAATATTGTCCTTCAAATGAAGAGTGGAAAAGAGGAGAGAAAATATGTGAATTCTTGGAGCCATTTTATGAAACGACCAACTTGATCTCTGGCTCGTCTTATCCTACTTCAAATTTGTACTTTTTGCAAGTTTGGAAGATTGAAGTTTTATTGAAAGATAACTTGTCAAGTCAAGATGAAGTGGTGAGTGATATGTGCAAAAAGATGAAAAAGAAGTTTGATAAGTATTGGAGTCAATATTGTGTGGTGCTTGCGTTTGGGGCTGTTCTTGACCCTCGTATAAAGTTGTCGATGTTGGAGTATTTTTATGGAAAGGTTGAGAATGATTTCATTAAATGCAAGCAAAAGGTGCAACTTGTGAGGACAAAGTTGTATGAGATTTTTTAGCATTATTCAAATGCTAATGATTTAATTCCTTCACAACCTCAATCCTCATCTATTGTTGGATCTACATCTTCACAAAGTGGTCAAGGAACCAAATTTAAGGGAAAAAGAATATTTGATGTAAGTATTCTAACTGTTCTTTCTTTCTCTAAATCTTTCTATAGATTATGCTTGAATGAAATTTTGGTATCATTGATAATATAGATAATTTGCTGGTCATTTTTACATGTAAGGTGTTGTTCTTCATAATTTTCTATAAATAACATAAGTTTTGTTCAAATTTGCTGGTCATTTCTTCAAATTTGCTGGTTATTCTTACTTTTGGTGTTGAGGTTTTGTTCAATTTAATCTACATTTATTATTGTGTATAACATTTTCCTATTAATATAGGAAATCAAAGAATTTGAGAGTCAAACGATTTTCAATGCCGGAAAATCTCAATTGGATCTTTACTTGGAGGAGCCAAAGCTCGAATTCTCATATTATGAAGATTTGGATGTCTTGAAGTATTGGAGAGATCATAAGCATCGGTTCCCGATCCTTGCAATGATAGCATGTGATGTTTTGGCCATTCCGATAACTACCGTTGCTTCAGAATCAACCTTTTCTATTGGTGGCCGCGTGCTCACCAAATATAGAAGTTCTACCCTCTCAAAAAATGTTCAAGCTCAAATTTGTACTCGTAATTGGTTGCATGGTTATGTTGATGGTAAGATAAGATAGTTTAACAATTATTAAATTATATTCTTTATGTAGTTATGAAATGATCTACTTTGATATAATTTTTTAACTACATTTGTCTTTTTGGAAATTGTATTGTAGGTAATGATTCTAATGAAGATGCAAATGTGAAAAATGCGTTATCTTGTGAAGCTTCCAATCTTGTACAAATTGATGAAGAGAGCGAGGAAGGAGGAGACAATGGCGATGATTTTGATGATGATATGGTGGATGAAATTTGAATCTCCGTATTAAGTTTGCATAGATTTATCTAGTATTTTGAACTTTATGAATATGTAATGTTGCATGGATGACGATTGGACAATATGGATATTTTGAACTTTTTGGATATGTAATATTGCATGGATGACTATTGGACAATATGGATATTTTGAACTTTATGGATATGTAATGTTGCATGGACGATGATTGGACGATATGAATTTATTATGAAGTAGTAATGCTTATTTTGATGACTGGTGAAGTGGTGATTGTTAATTTGTTCCTCCCATTTTGATTATGGGTCTGTACTTGGTTAGTAAAGGTTAAAGTATTTCTTTTGTTTTATGATTATTTAATATAGTGATAATTGTTGAAAAAGACATACACGTGATGTGTGGTGTTGTATTTTGAAAAAGGTATATAAATCAATTGTGTATTGTTTAGTGTAAGTTGTGTAACAAATAGGGAAAAAAATTGCAATCTGGCGGGCTGGCCCGCATTAGCCCGCGGCCCAATGCGGGTTGGGCTGGGCCAGATTATTGCAGCCGCCCCGCCCCGCCAAATGGCGGGCTTTTGGGTCATGGTCACCCGACCCGCCCACCACCGTTTGTTTTGCTAACTCTAAGAGGTGGGCAGGAGTTTAATTGAGAACATATAGTATATGTGGGCAGACAAGTGGGCAGATGGGTGGGCAGGGAGGTGGGAAGGATTTTTTTTTAAGTAAATGGGTATTTTGGTCTTTTACATTAGGAAAATGGGCAAAAATCTAAATTTAATAATATGGGGGCAAAAATCAAAACTACCACTAGGGGAAGTGGTATTTTATCAAATTTCCCAAATTAAATGTAATATTAAGGATAAAAATATATATAGTGGCTTTTTATCTTTGTATATGGTAATGCACTGTTAAAATCCATCTGGAAATTTGCATTTTGACCTGGTGCTCAAAGTTCAAAACCCCCAAAGCCCCGGCAGAGGGCGGCTTGGCTTATCTCTTCCAAGAATTCGCAATTCTGAGAACAGAGCACCGGCGCAAACAAGCCAAATGCGGTAATGTATTCTACTTTGACTTCACCCCTTCAAAACCCCTTACTCTTCAACTTCCCACTTCACCACCGCGTAAAACCCAAACCCAAAACAATTCCCTTTGCAAGAAATCCCTCATTCTTTGTCAAATCCTTCTCGCCCCTATTCCCACTTAGAGTTTCTGCCGGCGCCGCCGCGCGAAGTTTCGGTGTTGATGATGAGGTTAATAACAACCGACCCATAATCCTATCCAACAATCTGAAACGCAGTAATGGCGAGAACAATGCACTTGCCGTTGCCAAGCCAATCGCTTATGCATTGTTGTATGTTGTTTTTGGAATTCTATGTCCGTTTCTAGGGTTTCAGAAACCTGCTTTGGCTGCTGTTGCTGCCTCCCGTCCTGCAGCCGCGAGCGAATCAGTTCTAAGTAGGGAGGATGAGGAAAAGGGGCACAAGTACTCGGGTTATACTCGGAGGTTATTGGCTGTTGTATCGCGTCTGGTTAAGATTATTGAGGAGGCGAAAAAAGCGGGAAAGGACGATGTTGCTGACGATGTTGAGGAGGGGTTGAAGGAGGTCAAAATGACTAAGAAGGCATTGCAAGAAGAGATAATGAATGGTCTTTATGCAGAGTTGAGGGTTTTGAAGGGGGAAAAAGAGGAGCTGATGGACCGTTCTGAGGAAATTGTGGATAAAGTATTCAAGTCGAAGAGGGAGGAAGAGAGTTTGATGAGGAAAGCAAAAGGTGGTGGTGATAGGATTGAGAAGTTAAGGGAGGGAAGGAAGGGTTGGGAGATAGAGTTTAATGATATATCGGAGAGGATTGAGGAGATTGAAGATTTGATTGCAAGGAAAGAAACCATGGCGTTAAGCGTTGGTGTGAGGGAGCTTTTGTTTATCGAGAGAGAGTGTGAGGCTCTGGTCAAGAGCTTCTTAAAGGAAATAACGGGGCGTCAGAATCAGAGGTAAGAAAGAACTGCTTTACTTTATTCTTGAAATGATTTAAGTGCGTATATACTCCTAATTTGAAGTTTTCGTATGGAGATGAGAGTGAATGTTAAATAGTTTCCTTTGCTTTTCTTGTTTGATTGTCTGACTTCAAGTTATCATCAATCAGAAGTATGCATTCTGCCTTTTTGATAGAATATAAGTTGGCTCTTGTGTTCCGTCAACTCATTTCCACTCGACTTAGTTGTGTTGTATCTAGATTTCTGATGCTGCATATTTGTCTAAATATACATTGACTATCAGGTTGCGAATTTATTCATTTTTCCATTTAAGTTTTGCGTCATTCTTTTTGTCGTTTGGATTATGAATCTTGAAATTCTGAAGTCGTAGAAAGAATCTGAAATGTCCACATCAATGTGCAAGTTTAAAATCTTGGGCAACATATTTTCTTGTTTTTGAACGCAATTCAGCGCTTGAGATCTCACATTTAGAATATTAAGGTACTTGAAGCACAATGTAAGATTTGAAAATTGTTGAGTAACCTAGGAGTTTATTGTTGATAACTAGGAGTCAAATACTAATATATATGTATTTACATTTACTAGAAGGGTAATTTAGGGGTTAGGAGTCTGACTAGTAGTTGAAGGGACTTTTTCCCTATTATATATCTGTATATCTTTGGTTTAATAGAAAGATAAGAAAATATGAATATTTTCTCTTTCACAAAAATGACCTCCCCCCACCATTTGGTTTCCTGGCAATTTCACTGAACGAATAGCCTGCATTGTATTTTTTGGGCTTTGATTCCAATTAAGTTGCACAAAGTTGTGATTTCGATATTTGACTTAAGTTTATTGTTGATATATTTTTCTGCACAAGTAAACTGAATGGTTGAAACATCTGGCTTTCAAAAAGTTATAGTTAACAGAAAAGTGAACCAACCCGTTCATTTGATACATACTTAGCCAATAGGCAATTCGCAAGCAATGTAATACATTAATGTGTACTTCATAGTATACCAATGCATGAAGAACTTTAAACCCACGAAAGAGAACTTTGCACCTTTCAAAGATTAAGATAAGTTGTAACATATGATAAATTACATTATCCAGAGAACTTCGTTAGACGGGGTTATTTTTGCATTTCAGCAGTACAGTTCCTTAACGCAGAAAACCCCGAGAGGCCGAGAGTATGATGTGCATCTAGAATTGTCAAGACACTCTTTCCATGCTAGTGAATGTTGCTCTTCAACCAGCAAATAAATCATTTTTGTTTATTTTTATGTGTTTGAATCTGTCTGACATGATTTGTAAATTAGTTGGTTATTGAGTTCTAAACTTTATTAATGTCACTAGATTCACATACTTCTCCCTCCATTTCGAGGTGTTCATTGCTGCAGTTTTAAGTTTACTAAATTCTTCATGGTAACTGTATGGTGCCTGGTATTCAGTATTTACTGCTAGAATATTATCCAACTTTTGCTCTTATTCTGCTCTTTGGTCTTATGAGCTCACAGTACCTCAGGACCCCCTGTTACGAAGCTCTCTAAAGTGGAGCTTCAGAAAGATCTGCAGGATGCACATAGGCTGTTTCAGGAACAAATAATTTTACCCAGTGTCATGGTAAGTGAGGATATGGAATCTTTCTCTGGTCAAGATTCAACTGCTTTTGCTCTTCGAATAGAGCAAGCACTTAGGGACTCAAGGAAGATGCAAAAGAACCTGGAGGCTCATATCAGAAAGACAATGAAGAAGCATGGTGAGGAAAGGCGTTTTGTTGCAATGACACCACCTGATGAGGTTGTCAAGGGTTATCCAGACATTGAGCTTAAGTGGATGTTTGGAAAGAAAGAGGTAATAATTCCAAGAGCTGTGAGCCTCCATTTACTTCATGGTTGGAAGAAATGGCGAGAGGATGTTAAGATGGACCTTAAAAGGAGTTTTTTGGAAGATCCTGAACTAGGTAAAAAGTACATGGCTGAAAGACAGGTAATTTATTTCTATTCTACCATCTACTTTTGGATATCATATGTCCTTGACATTTTGGATTTGTGTGCCAAATTTTCATTGGTTTCTTCATATTAATCTGTTTGAGTGATCTGAGTAAGGATAATTAGTTCTATTTATGTTGAAATGCTATTTTTTACCTGTCTGATAAAGTAACCAGTCCTAGAGGCGTCTGCTGGAAGCTTCCTTTCTGTCATGTGTTACAGAAATTGTAGGTAGTGATTCATAGCATTTGCTTATGCTATTTGTTTTTTGTTTACGATTCTGAAGTTAAGGGCAGGGAGAATAAGTGATCAGAGATTGTCTTCAGTGGTCTCTTAATGCTCCTATCCTGTAATTTCATTGCTTCCTGGAGCATTTATAGTTGCAGTTTTTACCTTTTATTTAGTCTAAATGATAGCGAGAAACTCACTAGGTAATTCATTTGATCTGTTGCTCTTCTTTTGATTGTAGAATTTGGAGGCCGAAATAAATCCGGAGCAGGATAATAGATTTTAATCGTTTATTATGTACTTCAAATTTCCACTTCTTCCCTGTAAGTTTCTTGTCAGTATAGTTAGGGATGGCAATAGGGCGGTTTGGCACGGGTTGGTGAAGACCCAGACCCGCCCTATTTTAAATTAAATTAAATACAAAAAATGAAAAAATTATATTTATAATATATTTATATAATATTATTTACAAAAGTTGTTATTATCAATTTATAAATATCAGATATAATATAAGGATACATAAAAATTATATTATAATATATATTATATATGCAAAATATATATTAAAATATATTTTAAAAATTAAAATTCTATGCGGGGCAGGGCAGGTACCCGCAGGTTGGGTCAAAATTGCCATCCCTAAGTATAGTAATCAAAATCTCCTTCCGGAAGTCCTTTCTCTGGCGAGTCTGGTCTTTGGATCTTAATTAGATATACATGATTGCGTTTTTGGAAGAGCATAAGCCTCGTAAAACCTTGTCCCTTATTTTTGTGTTATTTGCACCTGTGCTATGACATTTCGGGGTTCGCACATAGATGGAAAGATTTTGAAGCTGCTTTCTGATGGCCAACCTTTTTGTTACTTGGACAAGTAGAATCTCTAAAAATTTTAAGTAGCACCTTTGCTTGCCTTGTGTTCTTCTGTGTGCTCTTTCTACAAGGTAATGCTAAACAGAAAAGTGCAGACCCAAGTACAACTATGCAAATTGTCCGTCTTCATCTAGTAACCAGCTCATTGGTGTTTCGTTTACTAAAAAAGTTGAAAAATCTTTGAGGAACATCACAGCTGTAAAGTAGAAGGCCCTATTGCATTGTTGTTGAGTCAATTGGATCACTCTTATCTAATTTTTATCACTATTATCGTGCATATTGAGTCAATTGAGTCACTATCTTATCTTTATCACAATTCTCGTCAGCTTCCATTTCATGTTTGGTGGAAACACCCTGCCCTTTATTTTCATCTGACAAATGGAACCTTGAAGAACGCATCTTCTCATTCTTCTTATGGATAGCCAGTTGATGACTTGGTTTTGGTCATGCCTTACTCGACATCGACTAACTGGAGTGAAATTATTGATCAAACCTACCACTCAGTTCTTCTGTAATTGAGGACTGCTTAGTCATCTTATTTTGAACCTTTGCTTTTTATAAATTATGCTTTCCCATGAGACCCCACCCCCCGGGCCCGCCCCGTCTTTCCCCCTCTCCTCCGAAGGTGGCTTAGCTCTCTTTTGAAAACCTTGAATATCAAGTTGGGCGGTTTTCGGATCATGGCATGCTGTCATGAGATACTGGTTTGTAGTTATGGTATGATAATACTCTCTGCCAGATCTTGAATTACAAAAACTAGGGAGTCTAACTGATCCTTATTCTGCTCAAACTTAGCTCTTCTTTGCATGTGATAAATGTGCAGTTTCTTTTGCTCCTCGTGTATCTGACTTGAGAAATGTCAATTGTAGGAACATATTCTTCGGGATCGGGATAGAGTGGCATCAAGGACTTGGTATAATGAACAACGGAATAGGTGGGAATTGGATCCAATAGCTGTTCCTTATGCTGTATCCAGAAAACTTGTGGAGAATGCTCGGATAAGGCACGATTGGGCTGCCATGTATATTACACTTAAAGGGAATGACCAAGAATATTATGTGGATGTCAATGTAGGATCCTTTATTGTCGTTTTTCCCTTTTCAAATATTAGGTTTCTTCTTCTGTAATTTTTCCGCCTGTCATACAGTGTTATTGGCTTTGTTACAGGAATTTGAAATGCTGTTTGAAGATTTTGGGGGTTTTGACGCGCTGTATTTGAGAATGCTTGCGGCTGGCGTCCCCACTGCAGTTCAGCTAATGTGGATTCCCTTTTCAGAGTTGAATTTCAGTCAGCAGTTTCTCCTGACAGTGACACTGTGTCGCCAGTGTGTTACTGGATTGTGGAGTAGTAACATTGTTTCGTACGCAAAGAGATGGGCCCTCGAGAAAATAAGAAATATTAATGATGATATAATGATGATGATTGTTTTCCCTGTTGTGGAGTTTATTATCCCTTATCAGGTAACTAGTTGAATAGCTCGATATGGTATTCAAGTCCTTAAATATCAGAAAATTCCAGTTGTTTGGTCCTCTTTTTATTCTCATATTACACACTATGCTCCTTTTTCTTGTTCATACAGGTGAGAATGCGTTTGGGTATGGCTTGGCCAGAGTACTCAGATGTATCTGTCAGCTCAACGTGGTATTTGAAGTGGCAATCTGAGGCTGAAATAAACTTTAAGTCGAGGAAAAGAGATGAATTTCAATGGTATTTTTGGTTTTTGGTCAGAACTGCCATATATGGTTATGTGCTGTTTCATGTTTTTCGGTTTTTGAGGAGGAAAGTTCCAAGAGTTCTTGGTTTTGGGCCTTTAAGAAGAGATCCCAACTTTAGGAAGCTGCGGAGAGTGGTAAAGTTTTATCCTGCCACTTATAAATGCTAACAGTTAAATGCACCTGCAGAGTTTACTGTTATAAATATATCGCTGACCTGTGTTTTTCTTGTTTAGATTCACTGTCCTTCGTGGAATTAGTTGAGACAAACAATTAACCTTTTTAGTGCTTGTGTTGGACCTTATTAATAAGGAAAGTACAATTGTCCAAAATGGATCTCATAGCCATAATTTGTTAAGGTAATTAGTCTCATATGACTTTGTGTGACGAGAATTATTGATGTTATAATTTGCTAACTTAGGATATGTTAACAAATTAAAATACTTATTTTGACTACCTTGGCCTTTCCACTGTCACACTGTAATATTGCTTTGTATTATGCTTGTGATAATAATTCGTTATAACATGTTTCTTTCAAAAACTGTCACTTGTCAGTTCCCTGGGGGCTGGGAGGGTTTATTGTTCGAATCATCATGCTATTGTAGTAGAGAACAGTTTTTTCTTCTGCATCATGAACCACAGTTATGCATATAGTCAAAGAAAAAGATGATTCTGTTACTACCGAAGTATAAAACAGTTGAGTGGAATTTAACTTAGTTGAATATTGCATGTGCAGGATATTCTATGCCTAATTTCTCTAGTTTTGTTTTCTGGACTGTTCAACCATGTTTTAAGATGTAGGTAAAACATACATTTATCTTCTGCCATGTGCGCCTTTGTATTATTCTACACCGCCTTATCATCATGTTGTATGGATTTCATTGTATACGTGATAGAGAATAACATTCCTATAGCTTTTTCGGTAGATGCAATTCCAATTTTTTCCCATTCATTTCTTGGTAAGTCAAAAAGTAGTTGATACTATACTAGAGAAAGCTGGATTCTGGGCAGAGTGATGTATACCCTAATTAAACCTAATAAAAGCCTACTCCTAGCAGACTTGTAAGGAATGAAGCTCTACCTTTTTCCAGTCCTCAAAAGTTTCTCTTTTTGCTGATTCCACCATACGCACACACAATGTGGTAAACTATTGGAGACACACATGAACACAATATCACATATCTAGTATTGATACAAAATACACACTACCAGATTGTTAACATAATTATAATGTCTATTAGGTATATCAGTTAAAAAAAAGAGGAATACTTTCCTCTCCTGCACTTGCACTTGACTGAATGAACATAAGAATTGAGAAGACCGTTGTAATATCATTTAAGGTCTATACGCTAACACTTGAATTGGAAAGACCATTATGAATGGAATTTCCTGGAAGGATGTTTCAGATACCAAATGTGTGTCTGCTGTATGCTCTTTAATGATATTCCTTCGTTGCCTGCATAGCTGTTCACTTTTATATGTTTTGACTTCTTTTATTTTATAAATTTACATGTGCTCATATTCTTGTGTCCGAAGAGAAAGTATGAACTAGACTTCCCTCCTCATGCATAATACGAGATTTGTTGAGGATCCAACTGCTACTCTCTATAAATGTTGCTTTGGCTACTGATAAACCTTTATTTTTTGGTGTCGACATGGCTTTTTTGTTTAGGTCAGTTGTGTACTGGCAAACCTTTACTATTTACTTTAAGGATAAAATTAATTGACTGCGTATTACCTTCTTTGTGTTTTGCAGAAAGCCTATTTTAAATATAGGATTAAGAAAATAAAGCGTAAGCAAAAGGCTGGCGTTGATCCTATAAGCACGGCTTTTGATCATATGAAGGTTCTGACTCCATGATCGATTATCTCATTATTTTTGTCATAACTATTTCTATAACCGTTTCCATATTACTGATCTCAGAGGATAAAAAGTCCTCCCATACGGTTGAAAGATTTTGCGAGTGTTGAATCTATGAGAGAAGAAATTAATGAAGTTGTGGCCTTTTTACAAAATCCTCATGCATTCCAAGAAATGGGAGCTCATGCACCTCGGGTATGTCATTTTGTCATATACGATTGACATGTGGCTATTTTTCTTAATGGGTATATATCAAATCCTAGTTTATCTTATTTATGTGGACTAACTAGTTTTCCTGAGAGAACTATTATAAGATAACCCTTAAGGATACACTTATGCACGTGTGGGTAATGTATCTATTTGTTGTCCATTGCGGTTGTCATAATGACTGAATCCTTTTCCGGTTCTCTCTGTTTTTGTGTGTTTTCTACAAGCATGTAGTTATACATCTTTTACTTTGAATCTGGAACACTCATGGAGAATTTAAATATATTAGGTCATGTAAAGTCTTTTGGTTGCTCCTTCATGAGGGTCTGAAATAATTCTCTCATCCTGTTTTTGCGGAGCAAAAAGTGTTCCGATTGAAATTTATTGGCTTCTATTTGTTAAAATATAAAACACTTTTGCCGAATAATTATCTATATTCTAGTAGCCAATGTTTCAAATTATTATAGATATCAAGTTTCTTTTAATATTTATATATAATAACGATTTCTTTCAAGTGCCCGAAAAATGCTGTGAGTTGTAAATGTATGTGATTCTGTTTTCAGTTGTTAATATTACCAGCAGAGTGAAACCTTGAAAATATTTTTAGGCCTCAAACTAATAGTTCGCGGATGTAGAAAGAATCATGACAAATAAAGTTGATACCATAAAAAGTTATGCATAGAAGGTTTTGTGGATCTGTTTAGTTGTAGAATCACCTGGAATTGAATGACCAGTCCAGGTAATGTTTTCCAACTTTTCTTTGATGAAGTATCTATCGCGATATGTTTGGTCCTTTCATGTTGAATGGAATTATGAGCTCTGTTGTAAAAATCCCCGCCTAGCCCCGATTAATCCCCGCCTAGGCGCTAGGCCCCCTTCATCCGCCTATGATTTTTTTCCGATTAGGCCCCGCCTAACCCCGCCCAGGCCCCACCTAGCCCCGATTAATCTCCGCCTAGGCGCTAGGCCCCAGTCTGCCGCCTAGCTAGCGCCTAGCGCCTTTTACAACATTGATTATGAGTAATGCTAATGGCTGACTTTTTCATAATTTCCATGTTCCATTGCCCTAATTTCCGTCTGCACGGATCTAGCAACCATGGATTGTTTCGTACACTTCCAAGTCAGTCAGTTCCCACCTGGGAACATAAAATAACCTGTGATAAACCTCAACTAATAACCCTGCATAGTCCGAAACTGCATAGGCTTCCATTGTCAGCACAACTGCCTTTCTAACAAAAACTCCTCTTCCAGTTATGGCTTTAAGATACTGAAGGATTTTATAAATTGCATTCAGGTGATCTTCCTTTGGGTTGTACATGAAATGACTAACTATCAAAATGCATAGGCAACATCTGGTCTTCTACGGGATAGGCAAATCAACTGTCCCACTAGTCTCTGATACCTCCATTTGTCAACTGCCCTCCTTCCTTGCTTATGATTCAGATCAATCGCAATACTCAACTCTTTACACCTGAACTTCCTTGTTTCTTAAGCAAATCCAGGACATATTTCTTTGGGAAACAAATATCCCATGGAATAGGCAACCTCATTTCCAATGAAGTACTTGGGGGAAATTTGTTCCCATTTTTAAACACACTTTTAAATTTTATACTATTCATAATTGACTTTTTTTCAGTTGAAAATGCCGATTTTCATTTATCCTCTTCTGACTGAATACGCGACTATCACAACCATTAAATTTTCAACCCTAATACCTACCCTGCACCCGTCAATCAGTGATTTTCACCCACCCCGTCCATCAGCTCACTCCATTAATCATTCACCTTCCTTTTCATTTTTCCCCAACGGAAGTCTCCCCTCTCATTTCTTCCTTCTACCCACAAACTTCATACTACTTTTCCCCTCCTCAGAGCAGAATAATACTCCACAGCAAGGAGTTGTGACGAGAATAAAGACGACACATTACCTTCATGCAACAGGGGGCTGCAAACTGGACCCTCAGAAGATCGTCCCTCTTCTCTGAAACTGCACAGTTACTATTGAAGTCAACCTTATCGAAAAGGCCTTCAAATGATTGGAACGGGTGGAAGAAGAATTTTTACCGGGGCAGACTAGGCCTTCAAATGGATGGAAGTAGCCAGCAGTGCTTGATGAATTGCAAATGGAGGAGGCTCGTCTGTTTGCCTTCTTTTGGGAAATGAAGAGAGAACTACAGGTGATGGGTTGTGCCGTCACTTCACGTAATGGCATTTTTGGTCAAGAAATGACGCTTTTATGAAACTTATTTCCTAATATAATAGGTCAAATGAACCCCACAAGTACTTAAAAACTATATTAATACCGTACAAATACCCGAAAATTGCATTATAAAGTGCTCATCCAAAATGTTCTCCCTCCCAAACCTTTATAAAATATCCTTTGCACTAAATAATCCAAACGTAATTCCAATTTTCACACGATAACCAATGCACAACAAATCCTCAATCAAAGCGGTGGAAATGAAAATTCTTATTAGAAACACAACCATATGTCCCTTAGCTTTCCGAGATCATTTATCTTAAATTCTTGGGCCAACTGTTTCTTTAAGCTTTCCCTTGCAAATAGATAAGCTCCAGTCACAATAACATTATCTACATACACCAAAAAGAGCTGTGAGCTTACCTCCTTCTGGATGCTCAGTGAATAAAGCACGATCTCCTTGACCCTGCCTATATCCTGTCCTGAACATTGTATTTGCATACCTCCCGGAACAAGTATAGGAGATTGCTTCAAGGTATAGAGGGCCTTTTAGGGCAACAGATCTTATTGGTTCGCACTTGTAAATAATCCAGGTGGTGGTTCCAGAAATACGTTAAATCTCCATCAAGAAATGCATTATTCACATCATATTGCTGTAAGTTCAACCGAAATGCGGAGCTAGTGACAAACCAAATTTTTACTGCATGTATCTTTTCTACAGGAGCAAACTTCTTTTGATAATCCACTCCATAAGTCTTTGTGTATCTCTTTGCTACTAACCTTGACTCATACTTCTTTAGTGTTCCATCAGCTTCATACTTGAGGGTATAAATCCATCTACACCTTGCTGCCTTTTCCCCTTTAGGCTGAGCAATCATTTCCAAGTCCTATTTTCCTATAGTGCGCTCATTCCTTCCTTCACGCCTTGCGCGCAATTTCTGACCTTGAATGCCTCATGTTCAGTATTTGAAATACTGATCGAGTCTAGGGAAGCAAGGAAGCTTTTGTGCTGCATAGTTATTTATGAGATGACGCAAATTGAGATATGGTAGTTGGTACATATGTGGTTCCTTTTCTCAAGGGTCAAGGAACTGGGTAAATTACCGTTTAGATCAAAATTATCTGTGACGGGTGAGTGTGAAGAGTTTATGCACCATGTACTGGTTCGGAACTTCAAGTTGCTTCTGGTCCAGAATGGGCTTTGCTCTTCTACCATAGACTTTTTCCAGA